>VNJY01001549.1:0-229573 GCA_008042715.1 Drosophila bocki | reverse complement strand
AAACTGGGGTAACAGGCGAACAGAAACCAGCAGCAAGCAACTGAAAACTGGTATAAACTGTTATAAAAACTTTTGGGCAAAAATAATAATTGGTATAAACTGTTATATTTCATATTATGCATTTATACCTATTTGTTGCCGACAACAACAGCTTGATGGCAACAACAACCTTTTTACAACAACATCCCTACAGCAGCCCATCCAAATTTGCGAACATTTCCATGCAAATTGCCCGTTTTCCAAATTGGGGTAACAGGCGTACAGAAATCAGCAGCAAGCAACTGAAAACTGGTATAAACTGTTATAAAAAGTCCAAGTTTCAAACCATTTAGGAGCAGGCGCAAGTTAGCGGGGACTCAAACCCCTTGAATCCAAATTTGGGTGTTATTTTACAACTGCACCTGGGCACACTGAAACTGATCGTCGTTAAATTCAAATTCAAATTTGGCAGTTAAAATATTTAAAAAATTTTAAAAATTCTAAAAAAAATCTAAAATAATTATAAAAAATCTAAAAAAATGTTAAAAATTCAGAAAAAATTAAAACAAATTCAGAAAAATTTAGAACGAATTTTTAACATTTTTGAAAAATTGTAAAACATCCGAAAAAAATGTGTAAAGTTCAGAAAAAATTTAGATTTTGCTTTCAAAATAATTGGATTATTCCCCAAACGATCCCAAATAAATGCCGTCTTCACAAAAAAATTGCACATTGATCCCACCATGTCTTATTTGTGTGTTCCTTCAATTACATTTACATATTTAAATTTTATTTATAAATTATTTAATTATTTACGCCTACTGCAGGGTTTCATATAGCCCGGAGCCAAGATCCGATCATCATCCTCTACTGCCATCCGGTTGAGGTCTGTCCTGCCAGCTGCTCGCTCCTCCAGCTTCACCTCTGGCGATCCTAAAATTATATAAAATTATTGGTAGGTATTTAAATTAAATGAATGTGAAAATATTCGTTTGCACTAACGCAAATCCACCTTCTGCTGATTCTGTTCGCCTGTTACTTCCCTCCCAGAAATGTATGAATTTGTACTGAAAATGTTTAAATTTCTACAATAAATGCATTTAACAACAACAACAACAGTTGTTCTTTTCCATTGGGTCTTTGAGTTATTTTAATCGTTGCTCTCAAAGACCGATAGCGGGAGGAAGAGGCCGACGATTTCCACGAGGAGCGCGTCCTGCCGCCCATCATTACCACCAACTAACAAGCACGTCCTAGGATTAGGATGCGATATATGTACATATCTTTTTTAAGCTTTCATACTGTGACATAAAATAGTAACTGAAGTGGGACAAAACCTGTTCTAGACACCTTATCCAGAAATTATACTATGTAATTATAGTTCTATTGGGTTCTGCATTACAAAGTCCAGGGATTGACCCTCGCCTGCCCAGCATTTTCTCCCCGTGCACACGGATGGGGTTCGTTCGGAGGAAATGGAGGCCGCAGTGCGCATGTCCCGGCAGCAGCAGCAGCAGCAGCGAGATGCTGTCAAAGGCGAAGGCTCAGGCTCAGGCTCAGCCTCTGGCTCGACGAGATGACAACAGTTTCAGCAGCAGCAGAAGTAGCGAAATCAGAGACTGGGCAGTAATCTCTGCCAACGCTTAGTGTGTTTCTGGAGCAGTTCGCGTGCGGCCGTGTTGTGCAGTGTTGATGTGCGTTGAGTGGTCCTGTTCCTGGCTGTGGTCTTATAAAGCTTATAAACAATTTGCGACGGACGGAATAATGCCTGCGAGTAGCCTGGCTGCGAGAGAATTAAAAACAAATTTAACGGCAAACTAAAAAGCGCTTCTAACGGGGTTTGTACTGTTATTTGCATCTGTACACGTACATGTGTACGTGAGTATATGTGTGGGGGAGTATTTGTGTTTGTGTTTGTGTGTGTCCCAGTCAGTGTCTTTGTTTGGTTTTTAAAATATTCATATTCGCATTCATTTTTCATCTTGCCTTTTTGCATTTGTTATCCTCCTCCTGTCCTGCCAAACTGTCCCCATCTCTCCCACTTTCCCTCTCTCTGTCCTGCTGGCCGGAGGGGTGAGCGTGTCGCCCCCTAGGGGCGTGTGCCCGCAACTGCGCCTCAACTGGAGTTTGTTTTTGTGTGTGTGTGTGAGAGAGTGGGTGTGTGGTGGTGAGTAGTGGCAAGTCTGTTTATGAGTTGATTATGAGCTGCAAAATGTTGTGCCCATTGTCTTTAGGCCCCTTGTCACCCATTTTCATCTACCATGGCCATTCGAATCCAATCCAATTCAACCTCGCCCGGGGCCAGAAGGCTCCTCCATTTCCAAAGTCCCTTCTGACCCTGGGCCCTCAGCTGGCACACCTGCGTGCGTGTGTGTTTGTGTGTATACGTGCGTGCACATGTGTAGATAACTCAAAATGGACACACCTGATGATTTTGTCCATGTGCGTGTGTGTTAGCTAAATTTCTTTGGCCATGGAAGTCCAAAGACAACTACAGCTGCATAGATGGGGCCACGCAGTGGCGGACGCACCAATAGCACTGCTTGGTTAGTTATCAAAACCTGATTACTGGAGCCAGAGACACGACACGCTTGATTGAGATTGATCTACCCACGGGCATATGCCATCATCGTTGGCCTTGGTCAAGGATGTTCTCTCAAGGCTCTAGGGGATTCTGGCAGGCATCATTTAATTAATTCCAAGGGCATATTGCCTTGAGTTTTTCCCATTTATATTTAAATCGGTTTAGCAGAACTACATAGGTGCGATACACTTAGTAGTAACTCCTGGAATTAGCTTGTTCACTGGCTAAGCTTAAAGGACTGCTTGTAATTAAAAAGAAATAATAATAATAAGATGCAATTTAAAAATAAAATCCAAGGAAAGAGAAAAATTGGTTGCCAATTAAATCCCTTGATTTAAATTCAGGCCTGTTGGTGCGACCGCCACTGTTAGCACTGTAAAAAATATGCAGTATGTTTGTATGTCTGTATATGGCCCACATAAGTATGCAGCACATGTACGGGCGAGCGGAAGCCCGCGTGTGTGTGTGTGTGTGTGTGTGTGCGAGAGTTCCGTTCGATCCAGGTGCACTGACAACTTGTCCGATAGGTGGCTCTGCATTCAATATCCCCTTTCATTTCCGGCTCCATCCACAGGCACTATCCACACTCCGCTGAACTGGATTATTCATCAGCCTCCTCCACATCCACGTAAGGGGATGTCCGCGAAGGACAATGAACATGAACCCGCCCACGCAACGCAGACGCAGACAATAACTTGAGCATCTTCATCCGTATTCGGATTCACATTCAACAGTCACTCGCAACAGACATCCGCATCCGCATCAAGGAAGGCCCAAGGATTGGGATGCCAGTGGAGTATTCCAGAGCCAGGAGCAGCAGCGAAGCAGCAGAGATGTCAGCCAAGGACTCGCAGTCGCGGTCGTAAGATTCACTGTGGACGCAATATCCGATAAGTGGGCGATAATGGGCAGCCTGCCGAATCTGCACGAGCTGGAGGAGGCGGAGCGCAAGCGGGAGAAGCGGCGCGAGTATGAGCTGCTGCTGGAGCAGCGGGCCCGGGACACGAGTCGCGAGCGGGAGCGTCTCTCCGTCTTTGCCCAGCAGCGCAAGGTGAGGCTATAGCAACAGTTCGGGTTAAGTAAATCCCTGATTCCCCTTGCTCCCGCTCCAGCAATCCTCGTATAATGCCTACATAATGGCTGGTCTGGGTATTGGCGGCGGATCGCTGATCAATTCCGGTGCTGGAACAGCCACCGGGAACGGAGAACTGCCCAGCGGTAATGGTACCAGCTCCTCTGGCAAGGGTCCGACATCTGGTGCTGCGGCTCCTCCTCTGGTGGCCACCACAGCCACTACGTTGAGTGGTTTCGCTATGCTGGGACTGGGCAAGAAGTATGCACCGCATTCGCATCACCACCAGCACCATCATCAGCACCGCCAATCGCTGACCACCAGGCACCGTGTGCTCCGCACCCGCAGCTCCGGGGGAAACCAAAACGTCTTGGATGAGCAGATGATGGAGGTGAGTGGGGGCGGGGGCGCCTCTATAAATAGATTATTCATCTTGACCATCTTGTGGAGGACGGGGGATTATTCTTCTCGGTTGCACAACAAGTAATTAAGTTGGAACTGGCTGCCACCCCGTCGTCCTTCTGGCTTTTGCATTGTAATTGAAATTGTAGCTCAAGGCTGAACCATTAGCTGATAATCCATGGCTATTCCTGGAAGCCAGGGCAGCCTTTTCGAGTTAACAATTCCGGGAAGATGTCCTCTCAGTTACTATCCGCTTATGGCAGGATGTGCGTCACAGCAACAAGTGATTCCTAGTAGCTTCCAGCTTGACCTTTGCTTCCTAACCCACTCTTTCTCTCTCCCCCTGCAGCGCCTGACCACCTACTCGCCTTCGCCCATATCGACGCGCTCGCACCGCATCAACCCGGTGTCCTCCTACCAGGTGCAGGCCGCCCTGGCCGCCTCCCGGCGGAGAGAGTCCATTAACAGCAGCATCGGGGCCACCTCCATCCGGCGTTTGATCACCCTGAATAACCGCAACTGCCGGCACAAGGTGCCCGCCCATGTGCGCCAGAAGGTGTGGCGTCAGTTCAGCTGCCTGAGCCTGGCCCATGGCCTGATGAACGCCGTCCTGCTGCCGGTAATGGCGCTGCAGGGCTCCAATGCTGTCTGGCATCATCGCGAACAATGGCTGCCCATTGGACCGGATGTGGGTTCCCTGCTACTGGCCATCCTCTTCCTGGTGGCTGCCGGCATGAGCCTGCCCAGCATCCGCCTGATGCGGCGCTATGGCTATGCCCCATTGCTGGCGGCCAATTACCTGGCAGTGGCCTTGTTCCTGCTATCGCACCTGTACGCCTCCATCTACACGTTGCTGCCAGCCTACCTGCTGCTGGGCTTCACCCTGAGCGGCGCCGCCTGCTCCAAGGCAGCCTTGATTGTCCACTATGGCGGCAAGCTGAGCTGCTCGCAGCAGCACGCCTGCGAATCACAGCAATCGCAGGCGGCAGTGGATGTGCTGCACGAGGAGCACAAGATGTTCTGCAACCGGGATCAGAAGGTAAGGCGTCTGGCCAGATGGTTTCGAGCCTCCCAGGATCTGGGCCTCATTGCCGGCGCTCTGCTGGCCTCGCTGCTGCTCGCCTGCAGCGAGGGTGATTGGAGCGGCGACTGTTCTGGACTGGTGGACAATGGCAACGAGAGCTGGCCGCCCCAGCTGAGGGATTTCTACAACCGGAATGAGCATGGTGAGCGGATCTGTGGCGCGGACATGTGCCCGCTGCGGGTGCAGTCCCTCCTGGCCACGAACTATGCCAATGGCACGGCCCTGCCCAGTTCCATCTATGCGGGATTCATCGAAAGCGAGCCCCGGGTGGCGGGGCAGTCGCTGCTCTGGCTATATGTGCTCTTGGCGCTGGTATCCCTGCTCCTGTCACTGGTGGTGGGAGTGGGCAAAGTCCACTCCACGGGCTCATCGCGGCCGGAGAGAGCCGGCACTGGAGGCGGAGGCGGCGGCGGCGGAAGCTCGCGGGATGTGACCATCACGGATACCCTGCTCTTTGCCGGACCCCTGGCCTACTTTGTGGGCACAGAGCAGGCCTACATGCTGGGCGACTTCCTGCGGGCCTTTGTCACGTGCTCGCTGGGCATTGGCATGATTGCCGGAGCATTAATAGGCATGGGTCTGATGCAGCTCATCGTCTCCTGCACGCTGAGCATGCTGCTCCGGCACGTCAAGCGGATCGTGGTGATTTGTGAGTAAATTCCCTGACCATGCCTGAGTCCGACACCATTAGAACCTTTTTCCTTTTGTCTCTTTTTAGTGGCCGGCTTCTTCTTTCACTCCTGCCTGCTGCTGGCCCTGTCCAGCTGGAAGCCATCAAGCGACGACAGCGCCCTGTTCTACGTCATTGCCGCCTCGTGGGGCGCCTGCAATGGGATGTGGGAGACGTTGCTGCTCTCGCTGGTCACCCTGAACCATGCCGGTCATGTGGCCGAGGTTTCGGCTCCCCTCTTGGGGCTGCGCTTCTTGGGCTTGGGCTTGACCTTTGCTGGCCATGGCTTCCTGTGCGAATCGCTGAAGGTGATTGCCTTGGTGGTGCTGCTGGTGATCAGCGTTCCGCCATATGCCACGCTGGAGATCCGCCTGGAGGCGCAGCGCAAGGCGACGCTGGTCAGCTTATGACGCAGCATTTTCAGCTAGTCCCGACTCCTGCGACGGGGCACCGTGGCCAGGACGCACACCATGTGAGGGCGTCGGAACACGGCAGCGGATGTGGACACGGCAGTGGCCCCAGATCTGCTCCACATGCAACCCGTCAGTATTGAACGAGAGACACAAGTCAAGCCACACTTCAGTATTTCCCAGATCTTCGGGCAGAAGTCAAGGGTGGTGGTGGGCAGGAAGCCCGTGTAGTTGCGATTCCCTTGCCCTCTGCTCGATCAGGATAACAATAATGATAACGAGTTCGTAAGACTAGCTTCTAAGATGATCTATATATATACATATATATATATATATATATATGCAAACTTGTGCGCGGTGCTGGGGTATACTTTTCGATCCCGGCGCCATATGCATTCTCAATTGTAGCATTTGCCAGTGCCAGTAATGTTGTTCCATGTCTATAACCTATCTATCAAATAGAGAGAAAGAGAGAGAGCGCATGTAGCATAGACGTTATATATCTGTGACGATGCTGATGTATCCAGCCCCCGATTAACCCGCATTACTTGATGTATCCTACATTATTAGATGTTTTACGTTGAGTCAGTGATCAAAGGCAATATAGTGAACAGGATGCGTAAAGCCAAAGGATTTCTTTTAAAAATGCAGAGAGTGCTTTCAATTTCAAGCGCGTTACACATCTTATTTGTTACATTACCTTTGCACTGACCCTCTGGAGATACAATAAGCCGAACCGATCCTGTCCAGAATCAATATGAATGTACTCTTTGTCTGTGTCTATCATCGGTGTTAATACATGTAAGTTTCCAGCCTTTCCAGTTCCACTTCTTCATTTGCAACCGCTCCATTGGCTGCAACTGTTATGATAACAAGGTGAAATCCTAAGGTCTTTAGGTCTAAGAACAATGTTAACATTTTCGAGAATTTTGAGAGAAGAAAGAGCGATAGAGGGGAGCATTGCTTGTTATGATACGTGGTTACGTGGTTACTACATACACCCAAGAATATATATATATATAAATATATATATATATATACTATATGTTTTTTTTGCTCCCAAGCGATTGAATGCGGAATAAGGCAAATGGCAAAACGAGTTAAGCGGGAACCTGGTGGCGACCACAGAGATTACCCCAGTTCGAGTTCTATGTGTATGGATGTGTATTGTACTATATATCGTAGGTATGTCCAGCTCCAGCTCCAGCTCCAGCTCTAGCTCCAATAAAGATTCCACAGCAATTTCTGTTTTGTTTTTATTATTGTTCGAAAAGTATATTATTGTTTAATTGCTTTAGCTGAATTACCAAAGCAACTGGATTGGTTTGAGGGCGAGCTTTTGGACTATTGAAAGCTTTCTCTGAGAGCGTTAAAAAAGCTATAGATCGGCTAAAGATCGGGTGTAATTTACTGCGAACGCTTGTTAGCTTTATCAATTGGGGTACTTAGTACTTTTTGATGTCTAAGCGAGTAACTAGTGCTTAGTTAGTGGCTTTGTGCGGCATTAGAAAGACGCTTTCCACGCAAAAATGGACAATGATACGGATCTAGTAGCCACTCCCGTGCCCACTCCGGAAACCGCCTGGAGCGGCCAGCTGTCGGAGATGATAGCCTGGTTCGAGGGCAATCCCAACCTGCCCGAAAAGATCGGTGAGTAGGCCATGTCTCGCTTCGATTGATAATCAGTCAAGTGGGATTAATGGGCGCGCAATAAACCGATATGGTTAACGAGCCATTAACCTTGGTCAGTGGCGAAGGCAAAGGTCAAGTGTGTGCCAAGTATCTCCCAGTGGCAACTGCTCCTCTTTGAGGATTACTATCCATGTGCAGTATCTTTTTTTGTAACCCCACAGAACCCATTGTGATGCTTCGGTTCCTCAAGTGCATGGGCTATGATGTGAAGAAGACCCAGGCCCTGGTGGAACTCAACTATACCATGCGCAACAAGCATCCGCATCTGTTTATGGACCGCAACATGAACGATGAGATGACCGCAAAGGGTCTGAAAGTGTCGTGAGTGCTCAAGTCGGCAACTGGGATCCGCTCTTTGGATAATAAACCTGGCTTCTTTCCACTTCCAGCGACTGTCTGATTCTGCCTGGGATTACACCCGAGGGTAACAAGCTGCTCTTCTTCCGCATGACCGACCTGGATCCATCTACGGTGGGGATCTATTCTCGATTTTGGATGATGAAAAAGGCCAATTCACTCCTCCCCTTTGCTTGCAGCGCAATTCCGTGGAGGAAACCAAGATATTTTTTATGCTGAGCGATGCTCGGTTCACCAGGCCGGATGCGGAGGTGGATATGGGAAAAGACTACGTTCTGGATGAAGGGGATATCGCCAGCGGGGATGTTCAGATCGTGGACATTGAGGGCTATACTCTCCGTCACCTGGCCTATGTCTCTATCTTTGTTTTGAGGATCTACATGAAGTTCCTGCAGGAGGCCTATCCTTGCCGGCTTAGGGCTATGCATGTGATCAACTGCCCCTCGTTTCTGGACAAGCTCGTATCCATGATGTCGCCCTTTTTGCGCGAAGAGGTTCGGAATATGGTAAGTTGATCTATTTCGTACATTTCAATTATATACAACATTTCAATTAAATTCAATTTAAAGTTTAAAATTAATTTATTTTAAAACTTAAATTAAATTATAGATCAAATATCACACGGAGGGCCTGGAGAGCCTTTACGCTGAGGTGCCCAGGGATATGCTGCCGGAGGAGTACGGCGGCAAGGCGGGCACCGTGGAGCAGCTGAAGGCCAGGAGCATTCAATCCATTCGAGAGAAGAGGTGAGTGGTGGCTACCCATATATAGTATATTTAAATATATTTTAATTATGCGGAACACTCTGTTGGAAATGGCAAGAAACCAGAAAACTGATTTTTATAATCCCAAAAAGGTCAACTGAAACTTAAACTTTATCCATTTCTGGGTAAAAATTAAATTTAAAACTTAATTCAATTTTAAAATTAATTTATTTTAAATTTAAAATACATTTAAAATTTAAATTTTATTTATTTTAAATTTAAATTAAATTAAAAATTAAAGTTTGTGAAATTTCAATATCTTTAACAGAAAATATCAACTTGTAGTTTTATAGATATGTATTTTTCCTTTGGCTTTTCCCTTGACAGTGCGTATCTGAGCGACGAGCGTTACTGGAAGATAACGTCGCAGAGTAAGAGCCGCTGGTCCTGGTTCTGATAGTCTCCTGGATGCTAAACAAATGTGATAAGCGAGCGCGCCTTGCCCAAGCAAAGCTATCGATAAGTCGGGGAAGTCCCAGAAAAGCCAGTGAATTTCGAGGGATTAAGAGTAATGTTTCCAAAGCCTTCAGTTATTCTATAAAATTCTTGCCTATATACTTTTAAATGAGTGGTGGAATTAATCTAATTAATGTATAATATATATATTTTAAATATCTTATTTTTTTGTTGTAAAAGGGAGGCCTTAAAATCCCTATCATTTCTTCAAGTCTTCCCCCTTATTGATCTTTTCTGCTCCATCAACCAGTTAGATTAAGGAAACCGTGGATCTGTTATGATAATGCTAATAATAAATTAAATGAAATCGATTTTCTCAGATTTTATTGCCATCAAGAGTCAATTAGGAATTTTAATGAACTTCATTACGGCTGCTTGGGGCCATTTGTTTAAATAATTTTGTATTTTATTGTTTGGAAAAAATAAGAGAAATGCTTTACCGCAGGCATATCAATAAGCAGAGCCATCAAATGTGTCTAAAACTACATTTAAAAAACTATTTTTAGCTTGTAGCAAAATCAATAACAAGAACTTGCAATTATATTGTATTTTTAATAATTATTTGAAAAGGTTTTTGTCTCTTTAAATGCAGTTCGGGGAGAGGGTCTAGAGCCAAAAATCAATAATTCCCACAGAAATGATTATTATTGAAGGGACATTGGGATGCGGAGCACGAGCCGGTGATTAGGCAGATCCAGAAGCTGGGCCGGAACATATTTAGGCACTATTAAGCGTCGCTTCAACGGGCCAAAAACGACGGGCACAAAGGCAATTATGAAATTACGTGTTTTTAATCGCAGACGCAATAGCATTGAATATTCAAAAACCAAATCGATGAGCGAAATCGAGGCGAGAGTGGCCAGTCAGTCGCCTGCCAGGCTCCATACCCAGCGGTTCACCTCCGAGATTAGCTTCCAATTTCGAAAACGTTTTGAAAACCGATAAGACAAGACCCCACCGATAGACGATAGTCGGAAGATGAGCGCTGCGGCTGGTGGGAAAGGGACAGCGACGGAGACAGGAACGGAGGCGACGGCGTCGGGTAATGGTAAACCGGATCAGCTGGGAAGCGACCTGCAGGAGCTGCTCGAGTGGTTCCAGCGCAATGAGAAGCTGCCCAAGGATATTGGTAAGCCTAGAGCGTGTGCCAGTGCCTCCATATGCGGCGCGTCGGAACGCATCACATCCGCTCCAACGAGCAGCACCCACCTCCCCCCGCGTGGCGGCGGCTAATGAGGTCGTTAGTAGGCACCCGGTGGCCCACTCGTCGGGTTACGTCACTGCTGCCCCTTTATATATTGTGTGTTTTTTGTGTACAAACAAATGTCGCAGTAATGTCCACGTCCACTGTCCACTTTCAGAGCCGCTGCTGCTGCGCCGCTTCTACCAGTGCATGTACGGCGACCTGGAGGAGACGCGCAAGCTAATCGAGGTGAACTATGCCCTGCGGAACCGGCATCCGCACCTCTTCATCCAAAGGGATCCCCTGGACGACGACAGCAGGCGCACCTTTGACTACGCGTAAGTTGGATTAATTCTGGTCTTGATGTAAAAATAATCTATCTTCCTCCACAGGGACATCCTGCCGCTGCCTGGCCTGACGCCGGACAAGTGCAAGGTGTCGCTGTACTGTTTCCGGGACTTTGAGGCCTCCAAGGTGAGCCGGAAATGCCCCATACTATTCACCTCTTGTGACAAACTCATCCCCAGATGCATCACACGGAGGACACGCGCGCCTTTTTCATGGTCACCGACTGTCGCTTTGTCACCCCCGATGATGCCACCAACGCGGATGTCCTGTCCGAGGGCGAGGTGCAGATCTTCGACATGAAGGGCACCACCATGCGTCACATCTCCCGGCTGACCATCAGCACGCTGCGCGCCTACATCAAGTTCCTGCAGCTGGCCTTCCCCGTGCGCCTGCGCGCCATCCACATGGTCAACTGCCCGACCTACCTGGACAGGATCGTCAGCGTGGTCAAGCCCTTCATCAGCGACGAAGTGTTCAAGCTGGTCGGTGCTCCGTTTAACCCTTTGTTCAGTGCTTAGCATAAATGTTTATAATCTCCATAACAGATCCGCTTTCACACGGTGAGCATGGACTCGCTGTACGAGTTTGTGCCCCGCCAGATGCTGCCGGAGGAGTACGGCGGGGGGGCTGGATCCCTGGCCACGTTGCGGGCTCAGACGCAAAAGACCTTGGCGGAACACCGGTGAGTACAGCAAGCACAAGTGATTATCGGAAAACATTTAAAAATAATTTGATTCCAGCGACTATCTGATGAACCCCGATCACTGGGTGGTGGAGAAAACCGAGAAGCAGAACGGGCGCTCGTGGAGATTTTTCAAATAATTTATTTTTATATTGTTTTTTATTTCTCGTTAATTGGTATTGTTTTTTTTTTATTATTCATTTTTATATTTATGTTTTTATAGAGCTTTTTACGTACATTGTATGTGCCTATGTATTTAAATGGTTCCTGTGGCATTTTGACTTATAAATAAAACTCATATTGTATTTATTTCCAGTGTACTTTAATTAATTGAAATAAATTAAAGCAGAGTAAGAAATACATTTCTTCAGGAGAAAGCAAAAAATCAGTTTATTTGAACATAAATTATTAGTATAGACCACAACCTTGTTATCGATTATCGAGAGTCTCCAAGGAAACATCGAAATGTCTCCACTTTTGCTGCTATCGATGTTTCGATGACATCGATGTTGGCATCGACACCTCTAATTATTATTGTTGCCAAATTTTGTAGTTTCTTATTTTTGTAATTTATTGGGTGGGAAAGAAAACAAATCAGCTATGGAGCGGCCCCAAAAGATGCCCAAGGTGGCCAAGGTGAGTATGGAGGATGGACTGAAAAGAGAGCGTGTAAAGAAGCCCTATTTCATCACATTTGTTTTCCTTTAGGTGAAGAACAAGGCGCCGGCAGAGGTGCAGATAACGGCGGAGCAGTTGCTCCGCGAGGCCAAGGAACGCGACTTGGAGATCCTGCCGCCGCCGCCAAAGCAAAAGATCTCCGATCCCGCCGAGCTGGCCGATTACCAGCAGCGCAAGCGAAAGACATTCGAGGACAATCTGCGCAAGAACCGCATGGTCGTCAGCCACTGGATCAAGTATGCACAGTGGGAGGAGCAGCAGCAGGAGATCCAGCGGGCTCGCTCCATTTGGGAGCGGGCGCTGGACAACGAGCACCGCAACGTGACCCTCTGGCTGAAGTACGCCGAAATGGAGATGAAGAACAAGCAGGTGAACCATGCCCGCAACCTATGGGATCGCGCCGTTACCATCATGCCGCGCGTCAACCAGTTCTGGTACAAATACACCTACATGGAGGAGATGCTGGAGAATGTGGCTGGTGCGCGGCAGGTCTTCGAGCGCTGGATGGAGTGGCAGCCGGAGGAGCAGGCCTGGCAGACGTATGTGAATTTCGAGCTGCGCTACAAGGAGATCGATCGGGCGCGCGAGGTTTACGAGCGCTTCGTCTACGTGCATCCGGACGTCAAGAATTGGATCAAGTTTGCCAAGTTCGAGGAGTCGCACGGCTTCATCCATGGAGCAAGGCGCGTCTTTGAGCGGGCCGTGGAGTTCTTTGGCGATGAGTACATCCAGGAGCGGCTGTTCATAGCCTTTGCCCGGTTTGAGGAGGGCCAGAAGGAGCATGACCGGGCGCGCATCATCTATAAATACGCGCTGGACCACCTGCCCAAGGAACGCACCCAGGAGCTGTTCAAGGCCTACACCATTCACGAGAAGAAGTACGGCGACCGGGCGGGCATCGAGGATGTGATCGTGTCCAAACGCAAGTTCCAGTACGAGCAGGAGGTGGCCGCCAATCCCACCAACTACGACGCCTGGTTCGACTATCTGCGCCTCATCGAGGCGGAGGGCGAGCGCGATCAGATCCGCGAGACATACGAGCGGGCCATCTCAAATGTGCCGCCGGCGAACGAGAAGAACTTCTGGCGGCGCTACATCTATCTGTGGATCAACTATGCGCTCTACGAGGAGCTGGAGGCCGAGGACGCGGAGCGAACGCGCCAGATATACAAGACCTGCCTGGAACTGATACCGCACAAGCAGTTCACCTTTAGCAAGCTGTGGCTACTCTACGCCCAGTTCGAGATCCGCTGCAAGGAGCTGCAGCGGGCGCGCAAGGCACTCGGCCTGGCCATCGGCATGTGTCCGCGCGACAAGCTCTTTCGCGGCTACATCGACCTGGAGATCCAGCTGCGCGAGTTCGAGCGCTGCCGCCTGCTGTACGAGAAGTTCCTGGAGTTTGGCCCCGAGAACTGTGTCACCTGGATGAAGTTTGCCGAGCTGGAGAACCTTCTGGGCGACACGGAGCGGGCGCGGGCCATTTTCGAGTTGGCGGTGCAGCAGCAGCGCCTGGACATGCCGGAGCTGCTGTGGAAGGCGTACATTGACTTCGAGGTGGCCCTGGGCGAGACGGAGCTCGCTCGTCAGCTTTACGAGCGTCTGCTGGAGCGCACGCAGCACGTGAAGGTCTGGATGTCGTTTGCCAAGTTCGAGATGGGCCTCAACCATGGCGACAGTGGCCAGGATGCCGAGTTAAACGTGCGACTGGCACGGCGCATTTACGAGCGGGCCAACGAGATGCTGCGCCAGCTGGGCGACAAGGAGTCGCGTGTTCTGCTGCTGGAGGCGTGGCGTGACTTTGAACGCGACACCGCCGCCGATAGCCAGGCGCTGCAGAAGGTGCTGGACAAGATGCCGCATCGCGTCAAGAAGCGGCAGAAGATCGTCTCTGACGATGGCATCGAAGAGGGCTGGGAGGAGTTCTTCGACTACATCTTCCCCGAGGACGAGATGGCGCGACCCAATCTCAAGCTGCTGGCCGCTGCCAAGATGTGGAAGAAAAAGAAAGACGTCACGGAAGACGATGTGCCTGCCGTACCTGCCATTTCATCCGGTCCAGAGCCAGTAGCAGATCCTGGCCCCGCCTCAGTGGAGCCAGTGGAGGATGCGACAACTGGCAACGACTGATCTAAAGTCTACGGCATTCCCTGAACGCAAAATTGATTAAATAAAGCACAATGACTGTATTGATTTTATAAACCTTGCAGAATATTATAATTTTAGTCAAGGAAGGGAAGGAGGCATATATATTCTTGATCAGCATTAACAGGCGAGTTTTGTCTCAAGGAAATCAATTAAAAAAATTACAACTTTGGGTCCTTGAGTGCTGCAGCATTCAGCTAGGACTCGCAGGATTGCCTCGATGTCGCAGCAGTCAGGCTGATGACGACGTTACCCTGACAACCGACATAAAGCACAACAAACGCAGGAGTTTCGCTTCTAAAAATCAGCGAATGTCTAGCAGGACAGTATCCCTGTAAAGAAGGACTTTCATGCCGCCTAACATATGCACATTCGCTCAAGAATGCCGTACTCTGTGACGCCGCATCGGGCCAATCTGGTGCTCCAAATGCTGCTGCAGGCCAACACCTATGTGTCCGTTGTCTGGGCCATGAGCTACCTGATTCACATGCTCATTCGGGTGAGTAGTACAAGATCCTCAAAGGTCCCATCTCCTGTCCAACACGGAAGCCCTTTTGCAGCTTAAGATGTTGTGGAACTTCGAGGGTCTGTCTCTGCTGGTGGCCTACATCCTGGCCGTGGCCGCCGAGGCCGTGCGCCTGTATGCCGGCTATTCAGTGAACCTGTGCTCGGGCGCCACCTCCATGTGGCTGCTGCTCACGGTAACGCCCTGCATCCTGCTGCCAGCCATGGTCTACCTTCGCCTGTCGTCAGCCGGTCGAAGCCTTTGGCTGCGTATCATCACAAATGCAGTGTTTGCCCTGATTGGGCTGGAGGTCATCGTCTCTCTGGTTCACTTTCTGATCTTTAAGCCCGGCCAGAAGAAGAGGGAGCTGCAACTGCAGCTGGAACGGGAGCAGGAGCTAGAGCAGGAGCAGAAACAACAGCAGGAGGAGGAGCGGCCGGCATCTTTGACGGAATCGGGAGCATCGAGCGAGCAGAGGCGACGTGTGCGACGCTCGCCAGAGTCCAAGTGAAGGCAAGCAGGGTGCTTCTTAGAGTAAGGCTTGTGAGGTTTATTTTTGGACACTGGCATAAATAATAAAGTAGAATAAGCTATTTAAGCTAAGCTAAGCTAAGGCGCTGCTGCGTCACACCTTCCGGGCATCGTCCAGATTGTGAGCCTTTAGCAGCGCATCGATGGCATCCAGATGGGCGCGCATTGTTGGCAGATAGCTGGTCATCACCTCGATGTTCTCCGCCTGAGCGGCACCCTGTCCCAGCAGCTGGCTCCGCGTGGGCACCCAGCTGTAGATGATCTGTAAGCACATGTCTCTGGTTACCCCCATTCATGAGAAAAGGAAGCTCTCTGAAACGCACCTTAATTGTGTTCTGGACAATGAAGCCATGATAGGGCTTCAGGGTGCGTTCGTAGGCATCCTGCAGATGCTGCTTCAAAGCCTCCTTGGCCCCGGCATCGTTGTAGATGTTCTCGAAGAAGGTGCAAATGAGCTGGAGGCCGCGCTTTAGCCAGAGCAGCGCATTGGCCGCAAAATCGTCCACATTCACATTTAGCACAATGAGATCCTCCAGATACTGGTACTTCAACACATCCGCCCCGTAGGCTTTCGTTAGTTTCTAACAGGAAAGGAGAGGCACTAACATGAATACCTTATAGTGACTACGATTTTAAGGCTCACAAGTTACTAAAGTGAATTTTTAAGTAAATAGAAAACAGAGTCGGTAATCAGAGAGAATAATCTAATGTTGAAATCTACTCTAAGTGATTCGAGATTATAGCAAGACCATAATGTATAATCTCAACAAACCCTCAAGATAATCGAATTGGAATTTAAGAAATCAAAACTATATTTCTCTAAGCAATTTATGAAACGAATATTGAATAATTTGTGGAAAAAGTACTGAAAGATTTAATGATGATGTGGAAATTCCACGTTCTAGAGAGCGGTATAGTATATTACTTATTATTATACACAATTGTTGCCGACTCTGATTTGAATACAAATGCCAAATTTTACGGTATAATCTCACTATCGCAGGCCAGAAATATTTCATTTTTATTTTTATAGGGTATAAATGAACACAGGGACCATAATTCATAGTTCTTACGTTTATGTTTCCATTCATGTCACTGATCACCGGCGTAAAGAGTTTGCCAAAGCTCTCTGGGATTGGGAAAATGAAAAATACATATATATAAATAATGTTGAAAACCTTAAAAGTGCCTTGTGTGGGTTATCATCACCTATGACAGTTACTATCTCCTTGGCGGCGGCAAGGAAGGCCTGTGTCTCCAGCTTATCGCTGGTGCTGGCCGGAAATCCCTTCAGCGCCTTGAACTGAATGCGAGCAGCGGATACCTCGGTGGCAGCCATTCTTGGGTGATGTTGTGATGTGATGTTCTGTGCGCTCCGTTCAGGCTGCGTTCCAGCTGAAGACTGCTGCCGCCGACGACGACCTGCGTGCGCGAATCGGGGAAGTGGAGGTGCGAAAATATTGGGTGAATCAAGGCGGGCCACTACTAGTCTTCAAACGAACATCAATTCCGTGTGTGTGTGTTTGTTTATCTTATCTATGCGGCATTGTATTTATTATTCGTTCTATCAGCTCCGTATTTCACTTTTCACTATCGAACCCCGTTCGCTGCCTCGGCGCTGCCGCAGCGCTGTCGTCGCTTCGATAATGGAGAATGAAAAATACAACTGGTTCGCTCTTAAGAGGCGCTCAGTGGGGCAAAGAGGTGTGTGGGGGGAGAGGGGAAGGCACCTTAACCCCAATAAGCTGCTGACTTAGCTTAGAGAGAGAGAGAGAGAGAGAGAGAGAGGAAGAGCTTAGGTGAGAGAGCTTAGGCAGAGAGAGCGCTCAGCTGACGATCAAAGCAGCAAGATTGGCAAGTGGCAGAAAAACCTGCTTGCAGACAGTGGCGCACGCAGGATCCCAGCAAAGGGTTGTCCACAATTCCTATGTACCCCCCTAGCCTACGTCCCTGTCTCTTTTGGAGCGCCTGTCCCTATGCGTGTGTCTAGGGTTACACGTGTGTTTGTGTTGTCTTTCAGGTTGATTTGTAAGTGCGACCCCTTGCAGAGTGCTACAGTGGCTAAAGTTTTACACTCTCTCTTTACTCTATATACGAAAGTTGTAAATCTATTAATATATAATCTATATCTATTAATATACAATTTTTAAGATTTTTATAGACTCCCAAAAATAAGAGGCTTAGTCATTAGGGCTTTTAAATAAAATAAAAACCAAAATGACGACTTTCTGGCTAACACTTTATCAAGTAATTTGGAATTTCCATGATTAATGGCCAGCTGATTACGTTCTAGCCACGTTATCAGCTCCCTTTAGAACTCTCATTCAATTTATGGCGCTTTTGTATCTTTATTAATTATCGTTTTCAATGCCATTTTGGCTCCACTGTAAAGTTCACACAGTTTGAGGACAAAAACTAACCGATAAACGTCACCGAAGAGGTGTTTGGTAATAAATGCATGACTCACCAGATTATGGGCAGGTGTAATCAGGTAATTTATGAAGAAGGTAGGCAAATATTTGCTCAATTAAGGTAATTGTTAACTGATGAGCAAAAGAAAGAACACGAAAACCGAAGGAGAGAGCTTCAAATATCATAAATTTGGTTTGGAAAAAGCCTTTTTTTTTTAACTCTAAAGAATTTTGAAATAATATTTTCAACTTACTCGTTTCCAACGAATTTAGAAGACAGTAACTGCAGGTGTTGCTTTGTCTGATTCAACTTGTAGAGTGTAGTTTGAATCCTATTTCAAAATATCAAACAGTAATTGCTTTGTTTTCTCCAAGGTTTCCCAAAGGCCACGAATCGAGCGAGTGACTCATGCCAAGCGAAGTGATTTAATTTCCCTCAAGCACTCGACTCGAATCCGATTGGTTCTCTGTATTCACTTTAGAAAAATTGTCACTGCAATCCTCACCTGCTCCTCCTTCTCGCCCCTCCTTATTGTAAGGAATCACAGGAAAGTCGCTTGGTATCCCCGCTAGTGGTCAGCACAAATACGTAATGCGTGCGCTGCTCTGCCAGGAGATGCCACAGGGATGCTGGCAGCTGGAAGCGATTCACGGAGTCCCCTTCAAACTCCTCGTAGTGGGCCACCAAACTGTTGCGGTTGCAGCGCAGTTCGACCAGACGTAGGGGTCGGCTGGACACGATCTCCTTGGTGGGCCAGCTTATCTGGATGTCAGCGGGCTCAATGTACGCCGACGAGGTCTCCTCCAGGTCCAGATTGAGCCAGCGATGGCCGGCCAAGATCACAGCACAGTTTCGTGCGAAATAGAAGCTGTCGTGTCGCCTTTGGTTGTGATAATTGTCCAGGAGTTGGTTGCTCGCCTGTAGCTTTAGTTTGGTGAAACGCGGCCGGTTGGCCGGGGGTCCCTCGTTGCCGGCAGCTGCAGCTCCCAATCTTCCTGCAGCACTGGAACCACCACCACCACCACCACCACCGCCGCCGCCACCACCAGCAGCAGCAGCTCTCTTAGCCCCGCCGCCCACTGCCTCTACGATTCGCTGCGGCAGATGCTCTGTAGGCTGATCTACGGTCAAGACTCGGTTTAGGTAGTCGAATCCCTGACCCATTACTCCCTCGGAGGTGTGGCCGAGATCGAAGCAGTGGCCCAACTCGTGGCACACGGCACCCAAGGTGCTGGCATACACACCGCCGTACGTTCGCCTGTAGTTGCTCTCGTCCGGCAGCCGGGACACGTCCACCCGCTCCGTGCTGCGTACACAGTCGCCAATCTCCGAGAAGCTGCGCGGCCAGGCGTAAAAGTGGGCACTACCAAACAGCGCAAGTCCGCCGCCGCCGAGCGCTGCGTGTCCGCTGAGATGCCGCCGGATGCTGGCGTAGGAGGAGTCACCACTGGCGGCCACACCGGCCCCGTCGTACCGCGTGCAGCCGACGAAGGCCACAAACTTGAGCCTAATCTGATGGCCCCACTGGGGGCAGGCGATAATCTCGCCCGCGAAATGCTGCCACAGCTCGTCCTCGCTCTTGGCCAGTGCCTGTTCCTGGGTCAGCTGGCTGCGGAAGGAGCAGCAGGCGCCGTTCAGGGTGAATGTGCGATTGGGAAAGCCAGCAGCCAGCAGTTTGTGTGCGTAGATGCACTGCACCAGACGCAAATTGAGATCGATGAGAGAATGCACCTCTCGCAGCTGTTCCTCGGCCTTATCCTCGTCGCTGCACAGCAGGTACAACGGTTGCACTCTGTAGGAGCTGCTGCGGGGCGTGTAGCTGAAGCTAATCTGGTGAACGGCGCTGCAGGAGCGCAGTTCCAAGTGGCAGGCAGTCTCCGTTGCTGGATTCCCTTGGGCGGCACGCTCCAAATCAAACAGCAGCTTAAATTCGCCGGCGGCCGAGAGCTGGGTCAGCTGTTCCAGTGACCTGTCAAGGGTGGCCCTCAATTGGCGCGCCGCCGAGCACTTGGGCAGCAGACGCCCTTTCACTAAAAGCAGGCCGTGCTGCACGCGCTCCGCCTCCAGCGGCTGCTCAACTTCGATGCTGTGCACGCGCTTGCAGCCGGCGGCGCCGCTGCTCATTGCCAATCCTGGCCAGAATCCCACCCAGCTGCGATCGGACGCAGATCGCGGAGATCGAAAGGAAAACCGAAACACGCACAACAAAAGCCGATTTGTTTACAAGCTTTTCAGTGTAACCGCATCGCCGTATCGCCTTTTCTGAAAATATCGATAGGTATCGATAGGAACTCGGAAGTTTTTGCCGGGGCTGGCCACACTGCGCCAATTGTTTTCATAAAGGCGACGTGGAAGTAAACGCGAAAATAAAAACCCAGCCCGCTGGCGTAAAAACACACTCCCCACGACACTGGCAGCTGGCGCATGGAGTTCCTGAAGAGTGGCATCAAGACGGTGCTGGGCGGCACGGAGCCGGGCCAGCAGCCAAGTGCCGCCGAGACGGTAGAAAAGCTGGTCGATCGCGTCTACTCCTCCACCCTGCTGGAGGATCGTCGCGACGCATGCCGGGCCCTGAAGGCGTTGTCCCGCAAATACCGGATCGAGGTGGGTGCCCAGGGCATGCCGCCGCTGGTCCAAGTCCTGCAGAACGATGGCCAGGACGCAGAGATAATAAGCTATGCCCTGGACACGCTCTGCAATGTGGTAACCAGCGAGGAATTCGACGAGGAGGCCGATAATCCGACGGTGTCGGTCAACGTGGGCGAGCAGTTCACGGAGATGTTCATCAAGACGCCGGAGCACGTAACCCTGGTGATGGGTTACCTCGACGAGTACGATTTCCGTGTGCGCCGGGCAGCCATCCAGCTAATTACATCCCTCATCTCGAATAAGACGCGCGAGCTGCAGGATCTGGTGCTGGTCAGCCCGATGGGTGTGTCCAAGCTGATGGATCTGCTCACCGACAGCCGCGAGGTCATCCGCAACGATGTCCTGCTGCTGCTGATCGAGCTGACCAAGGGCAACTCGAATATCCAGAAGATTGTGGCCTTCGAGAACGCCTTCGATCGCCTGTTCGAGATCGTGCGCGAGGAGGGCTGCTCCGACGGCGGCATTGTCGTCGAGGACTGCCTAATCCTGCTGCTGAACCTGCTCAAGAACAACTCCAGCAACCAGCAGTTCTTCAAGGAGGGCAGCTACATCCAGCGCTTGGCGCCCATGTTTGAGCTCGCCCAGGACACCGAGGAGCTCGGCTGGTCACCGCAAAAGGTCTCCAACTTCCACTGTCTGCTGCAGGTGGTCCGGGCCTTGGTCACGCCCAGCAATCAGCAGCTGGTGGTGACCGCCTGCCAGCGCGTCATGCAAAAGTCCCGTCTACTCCACGCCCTCTGCGAGATTCTCATGAGCAGCGGCGTTCCGGCGGACATACTCACGGAAACGATCAATGCCGTGGCCGAGGTGGTCCGCGGCGATCGGGACAACCAGGATGAGCTGGGACGCGTTATGGCGCCAAGCAGTCCGCCCAGGCCCGCCATCGTTGTCCTGCTAATGTCCATGATCAATGAGAAGCAGCTCCTGGCCCTGCGCTGTGCCGTTCTCTATTGCTTCGAGTGCTTCCTCTACCGCAATGCCGACGGCCAGCGGGCGGTGGTGCAGACGCTACTGCCGTCGAGCACCTCGGATGTGAGTGCTCTGTCCACGGGACAGCTCCTTTGCACCGGCCTCTTCTCCACGGATGCCCTGGCCAATTGGTTCTCGGCCGTCGCCCTGATGCACACCCTCGTGGAGAATGTGGCCCTCAAGGAGGAGTTGTTGCGCGTCCTACTGGCCACTCCCGGCGGCCAGCGACCCATTACGCTTCTGGAGCAGTGCTGCAATCTGATGCAGCAGGAACGGTATCGGTTGCAAAGCAAGGTGGGCCTGCTGATGCTGCTCAGCCTCTGGCTGGCCCACTGTCCGGGCGCGGTAAAGGCACTGCTCGAGACGCAGGGCACCATGGCCTACCTGACCGCCCAGCTGTGCTCCAATGAGCACGACGAACGCGAGTTTCTCGTCCAGGGCATGTGCGCCTTCCTCATGGGCCTGTGCATCCAGTTCAACGACAACTCGCTGCCCGGACAGAAGCGCGAGGACATCAGCCAGCTGATCATCAAGCGCATTGGCCAGGAGAGCTTCTGCAGCAAGCTGGGGGAAGTGTCGCGCCACGAGGCCTACAGCCGGGCCTGCAAGCAGGCGCAGATCCGTGCCAAGTCCGCCGGCGAGCTGCTGCTCGACTACGAGTACTGCAAGCTGTACAAGGGACTGGAGGCACTGATTGCCAAGCTGGTCAGCGGCTTCGATGTGGACGGCATCGAGCTGACCGAGCTCACGCTCAGTTCGGAGGCCTCTGCCCTGGTCTCCCAGTACAAGGGCATAATCCGGGGCATGGATGCCCAGATCCAGACGCTGCAGCAGTCTTCCAAAGAGCTGGAACAGGAGAATGCCAAGCTGAAGGAGAAACTCAGCGAAGAGGAGAACCTCAAGGCTCAGCTCTCGGACCAGAACACGTTGCTCAAGGCCCAGCTGGGTGCCACGGGTGGTCAGGTGAATGTGACGGAAACACCAGCCGCTAGCGAGGAGGAGCTGAATGCTGCTCGCTACCAGGCGAATATGTACTTTGCGGAGAACATTCGTCTGACCAAGGAGCTGGAGACGCTGCGCCAACAGCTGGCGGCGGAAAGACAGCGGGCAGATGCAGCGCAGGAATCACTGGCGGCCACGCAAAAGGATCAGGAGGATCTGCTCGAGCTGCTGGCCGATCAGGAGGCCAAGATTACGCGATTCGAGGAGGCGACAACGACCACGACAACGACAACTTTGACGGCTGCTCATCCAAATCATGTTTCCGGCGAGGCGCCTGCCGTGACTACGGTTCCTCTGGACGAGAGTCCCATACCCAGTGGCACTGCCAGCAGATAAAGGACCTTTGCCTGCTGGACCATGTATTTTTGGACTGGAACTGCCGCCACGAAAGCCTCGTAACATCTTCTATACACACATTCTAATTGTTTTTTATTTATATATGTGTAACATTA
Source organism: Drosophila bocki (assembly GCA_008042715.1). Lineage (NCBI taxonomy): Eukaryota > Metazoa > Arthropoda > Insecta > Diptera > Drosophilidae > Drosophila > Drosophila bocki. The sequence goes on along the minus strand of VNJY01001549.1, from coordinate 206,550 downwards.
ACTACGTACCGATGAATATACCTATGTCTTAGCTCGAAATCCGAGGGAAATTCATTTATGGGCGGGCTTTGCAGGAGACGGAAAGAGACGACACACATTCTCATCTCGCTCTAATTGGTTTAAAAACAATTGTTAATGTAAACCTTTTATTTCCAAGAGAACAAACTAACTTCTTGTTCTTCGCAGAGTTCGAGTTCCCAGGGAATCATCATGCCTAAAGCCATTCCCCGCTCCACACAGTATTCTATCCGGAAAGCACTTTAGGCTTTTGGCTTTCCACTAACACGTGCGCCTCCTAAACACTAAACAAAAATTGAAGAAAATCACACACATTTTGTATACCATTTCTGCACATTTATTAAACATAAATGATTCCAAAACTTCTTTTCTCTTTTCGCAGACCATTTGGGAATTGGGTCCACGTTCAGTTTCTGCTTAAACGACGACAATTTTGGGTTCCGCATGACAACGGCATCGGCGGCATTTACTTCTTGTCACTAGAGATGGAGCTCTTGGACTCACGGATGGAGGCTGAGCGACGACGCTTGGCCTCCTCGCGCTTGGCCTTCGACTCCTTCTTGCGCTGCACCAACAGCTTGGCATAGTCGGCGGCAGCCTCCTTGGAGGCCGTCTGGCGCTTCTTCTTCAGGGCAATGCGACGGTGCTTGCGCTGCAGCACAACGGGGGTGATCAGGCGCTGGATCTTGGGGGCCTTGGAGGTGGCCTTTTTGTTGTCCTTAGCGGGCAGGGGGCGACGAACCACAAAGCGACGGACATCATCTTCCTTGCTCAGGTTGTACAGCTTGCGGATCTTGCTGGCACGCTTGGGTCCCAGGCGACGGGGGATGGTGGTGTCGGTGAGACCGGCAATGTCCTGCTCACCCTTCTTGATCACCACGAGAGCCAGCACAGACATGTTGGCATCGACGATGCAGCCGCGCACAGACTTGCGCTTACGCTCGCCGGTACGGCGTGGGCGGTAGCAAGAGTGTCCCTTCTTCAGCAGCAGACGCACACGACCTGAAAGGGGAACATATATATTTGTATTAGCCAGGTATTTCAGGTGATAAAAGCACATGGCCAGCGATGGGAGCAGGTTGGCGCAGTTGTATAGGCCCAAACATGTTTACCAGAGTTTAAAGTTTCTTAAAAACAAATACAAATTTTGATGTTTTAAGTTTTAAATAAAGAATATCGATGCCTAGGCTGTATTTAAATATGTTTAATAACTCTCAATCAAGTAGAAATCTTTAAAAATCTCATAAAGGTTAGGTTTTAAGTTGCTTCACAAGAATTAAAGCCAGATTACACCAAAGAATACATATAGAATGATCTCAAAACTGATTAAAGTAAACCAACTACAAGATGTTGATATAACTTTCATATACAATGTTTGGCAGGTATATACAACCACCTAGAGCTCCCGCTCCCGCTCCCGATCCCTCAAATCATCGGACAACTTACCGTGGGTCAGCACACCCTGCTTCATGGGGAAGCCCTGCTTGTCGTTGCCACCGGCAATACGCAGCTGATAGCCCTTCCACTCATCTCCAAGGATGTCGGCCTCCACAACCTGGCCCATACGCTTCTCGTAGAACACACGCAGCTTGTGCTCGTCCACAACTTCGAACAACTTCTGGCATCCCGTCGCGGGAAAGGAAACGTTGAGCTGCAAACACACAAAAACACACAGACACAATGTAGAGGTTGCTGCTTGTTGGTTGTACACAAAAAAAAAAAAAAAATTACGAGCGCCGACAAGTATTATTGTCAGCAATTGCTGTAAGCGCAATCACTGGTTATTTTTCACTTCAAACACAACGTTTCGTCGCGCCAGTGCTTGTGCTTTCGATTTTTCGCAATATTTTATTAAGTTTGCCGGAGTAAACGGGGTATTTTCACAAAAATTTTGCACACCTTCATGATGTCGTCTGTTTTCAGGCAACGCAGAAAAAAAAAGAATCGGCCGAAGTCTGTTTGCGGCTAGGGTAGGGTTGGAAAAGAACGCGAAGAGGAAATAGCGATGGGAGTTACACTATTGTTGAACACAGAAATATCGATAGTTGTAGTAACGGTTACCAGCTGTAACTGATTTGAATGTTTTAAATATTAAAAAAAAATAAGCTGGATATGTGCCTAAAAACAAGTTGAATTTATGCTTTGTAAGTTGTTTGAATTACAAAAAAGAATTTAGTAAATAAAATTACTGGTAAATAATTAATTGGGTTAGGTATATTTACAACTAAATTTAATATAAACAAAAAACATATTTTTTTATTTAATATGTAAAATCTTAGTACAACAAGCATTGGAAGAAGACTAATAAAAGGTAAACAGAACCTGTATAATAAAAATTATTGTTATATTTCCTTATTCAATAAGAACTTTAAATGATTAGTTGCTTAATTTGATTTAAATTCACTCTTAATAATCTGAATAAGCAACACTTTAGTCGTTTCTTTTATTGTATTATATGACATATATTTTATTTAAATATTTTTTCTGAAAATAAATTAATTTACCAAGTCACTGAAGTCACAGTTTCTGGTATCGCTATGTCAGCCATCTCTAGGAATGCCAACTTATCGAAACATCAGCCCTGTCTCGGCGTTGCCAGACATGTGCTAAAAGTGTTTTGTTTTTCAAATGCCCGACCAGCTGGCAACACATCTGCAACATCGCAACACGTGCAACGATTGAAACTAAAGAATATAGTTTAAAACTGAAAATTAACCACTGATACTCGATAAAATCGGTGCAAAATGGGCAAGCCGAAGAAGGCCAATGTGGCCACGATCAAGACCGTGAACCTGGAGAAGCAGATCACCGAGGGCAAGGTGGCCAAGGCGAAGACCAAGGATAAGGTCAAGCTGCGGGCTGAGGAGTCACCGGTAAGAGCCAAATATGAAATCCGCGTTTCCTCTTAAAGCCAAGTCTTGTCGCCTTGCAGAATCTCGATGCCAGGAGCAGCCAGAACATTCTGGCAGCGGCCAAGCGGCAGCAGTTGGAGCTGGACGAGGAGAACTTTCCCAGTTTGGTGACCGTCAAGAAAGTCAACTTCAATTTGGGTAAGTGCATCAACTTAACATATTAACCTAATATAGAAAAATTAAAAAGAAAGCAAGAAAATCTATGATTTTCTTATGTTATTCCATAAAAAAAACGTATATTTTCTTGAGATTAACTTTAACAATCGTATTTAACTTGCTCATTTCCTTCGCAGGCGATGGCTTGGCCAAGGAGGAGGATGAGGAGGTCACCGAAACGGACTTCATGGCCGACCTGGACATGGATGCTGAGGACATGGCAGCCTTTGAGCGTTTCCAGCAGCCGGCAAAGGAGGGCAAGCGCACATTGCATCTCTCCCAGATGATCATGCAGAAGATCCAGGAGAAGGAGGCCGACATACACACAAAGATCTCCGACGAGGGTTCCCTCAAGATCGAGGAGATCGATCCCAAGGTGAAGGAGATGTACGAGGGCGTTCGCAATGTGCTAAAGCGCTATCGCAGCGGCAAGATACCGAAGGCCTTCAAGATCATACCGAAGCTGCGCAACTGGGAGCAGATCCTGTTCATTACCGAGCCGCACAACTGGAGCGCCGCCGCCATGTTCCAGGGCACGCGAATCTTCTGCTCGGTGCTGTCGCAAGCGATGGCCCAGCGGTTTTACAACCTGGTGCTGCTGCCGCGCATTCGCGACGATCTCTGCGAGTACAAGAAGCTCAACATGCATCTGTACAATGCTTTGAAGCGGGCTCTCTTCAAGCCGGCTGCCTTTATGAAGGGCATCATCCTGCCGCTGCTGGAGGCCGGCGATTGTACGCTGCGCGAGGCCATTATCTTTGGCAGCGTGGTGGCGCGCAGCTCTATACCCGTGCTGCATTCCTCCGCCTGCCTGCTGAAGATCTGCGAGATGAACTATTCGGGTGCCAATTCGATCTTTATCCGTTACTTCCTGGACAAGCGCTATGCCCTGCCGTATCGCGTTGTCGACGCGGCCGTCTTTCACTTCCTCAGGTGGGTTTCCTTTGTAGAGTTCTCTTAATTATCCAAGTGATTAACTCAACTTGTGCTTGCACACAGATTCGAGAACGACAAGCGGGAGCTGCCGGTGCTATGGCACCAGAGTCTGCTCACCTTTGCCCAGCGCTACAAGAACGACATATCCTCCGAACAGAGGGATGCCCTCCTCCAGCTCCTAAAGTGGGTATACTCAAGATTATGGTGTTTATATTTGACTTGACTTTGTTCTTTTTTTGGCTGATTGATTGCAGGAAGAAGTCCCACTTCAAGATCACCGCCGATGTGAGGAGAGAGCTGCAGGCGGCCAGCTGCCGCGATGTGGAGATGATGGAGACGGATAATGGACTGGCCGGGCAGCCGGCCAAGATGTACACAGATGCCGATGTGGAGTACAATGGCCAAGTGCGTGGGGATTAATTAAGGAATGATATTGTTTTAATATTTAATAATAAAAATAAAATATGTATATAAACCAGAGACCGTAAATAATGATTTTCAATCTATTTCTTTTTGGAAATTTGGCAATATTTCGACTTGCAAAAAATTTTAAAAAATACTTTAAACTTTACTTAATAACTGTTGAAAAATTCAAATTGCTGAGTCTTCAGGAAAATTTTTCAAAACACGGTCCAAAAAACGCCTCAACCCCCGTAAATGAAAAGCACATTTTGATGTGTTAAATGTTTTAATAGAAAAAACAAATTTGTGTGTGTGTGTGTTTCTTTTTTATACAATTTTGCTTTAATCTGTAGTTTTTTTTTTTGGTTTTTTCCTTTGTTTGACAATGACGGTTTCGTTTTGGGGGCCGTCGTATTTGGATTCGAACGTCCACGTTATACATTATGTATTTATGCATTATGTTTTGCTTTCATAATCTCAATTTTAAATATATATAATTTAATTACTTTAAATATAATTCTGTAACCAAAATCTTTCTAAAAGTTTTCGTTTCGTCACTTTCTTTAGTCTCTAAGTATTGTTTCGTTATCTCACTCCAACATTTGTTTTGTTTTGTTATGTTTTGTTTTGTTTTGTTTCTCCCTTTCTTCAAGGGTTCTTTTGCTTTCTTCGTGTGTTATCTAAGGGCATACTCCAAGGATCAGGTTTTAGGGATCAAGGATCAATTTGAATAATTTACAATAACTACACTGGACCATTGGAAATTAGTGTTTATGCTATACGCTTCGATTTCCTAATACATTTGTAAAGAGAGTGTACCCGATCGATGTGTGGAAAAGCAATATGAAAATAGTTGGAAAGCCGTCGGTAGTGCTAACATGGTTAATATGGCGGATAGAGGGTAGGATAGGTAAATATAGTTTGAAGCAAAAGCCAAAGTGAATTGATATATATGTATATATATATAATCGTATTGTGATAGGTCCTCACCGCGCGCCCATAAAAGAGAGAAAGGAAAATGGAACATACATATGCATATATATATTATTTTATCATTTAATTGAATTCTTCATAGTGCTTTTGGTTTTGGTTTTCGGTTTTCGGTTCTCTGGGGCCGCCTCTCAATCAAAACAATCAAGTAAGTAGTAAGTACCATTGGTCCGAGTTGTGTTGGAATTTTGGAGGAGGCAACGCAACCGTTCGATTCCAAAAAGATACAAATACAAATATACAATTACATTCTGTCTGTCTTCGTCGTCGTATGCCTCAAAAATGGTCATTGGTTCCGCAACCGAATTAACAACAATTAAACGATATGTATCCATTTTAAATGGCACAGTTTTTAGTTTTTCCTTTTTTGGTTTCTTTTTATGTTAACGTTAAACATTTTTCTAAGGTCTCTTCTACACACATCATCGTCATCATTTGCTCTACATTTTTTTCCTACGTTTTCCATTTTTTGGGACTCAACTCAACTCAAACGAAAACTTAAAGTTTTGATCAAGCTCCGAATTAATGAATTCATTTTAATAGTAATTTAACAACCTCTTTTGATTACCGATAACTAATTACCGATTGCCACCGATTAACGGCAGGAAATAAAAAATTGACACGATGAAATTAGGGGTTTTTTCTTTTACTGACAAGTGTTGATTACACTGCATTTGACTTGGAATTACATTTTATTAATAAGCCAACTATAATTTTGAACTTTCATAGTTTAGTTCTGGTAAATATTAAAAAAAAAGAACGATTTTATCGATCAATTTCGATGTCTGACAAGGTCCTAACTCAATTTGGAAAATAATATTTATAAAGAAAATGAAGACTTATTGTTTTTGATAATTTAATATATAGTTGGTAATTTTCTGACTAGAAACAATTAAAGAAATAATTATTTTTGTGTTATGATTCCAAGTCAATTGCCGAAGGATCGCAAACTTATCGAATGTCCTTGTTCGTTGGCTAGCGTTATTATTATTACATTTAGAATGATCCCAACTGATATGCTGTTTGATTTCAAGAAGCTACAACCATTTTTTAACAAGGCCTTGGATCGGAGGTGTACATACAAGTGGGGGGAGGGAAAGAGGCTTTTTGGGAGTGTGAACCTGGGGATGTGACGACCTTTGGAAGGGCGGTGTTGTTAAAGCGAGAAACGAGATACGGATCTTACAAATATATATGTATGTGTGGGTGTAACAAAGAGCCAAAAATGGATACGTTAGATGAAAGCTTGTATGGTATACAAGATCAATTTGTGTGTGTGTGTGTGTGTGTTGCCAACAAAAACACGGCCTTGGTAATACGATTCGATTCGATTATGGTAATAATAAGATTATGTCTAGCGCTAAAAACTGCAAAATCAATAGCTCTCATCTATATATTTCGCGTACGCCCTTACTAGTACAAGTTCTCCTTCACTTGTATCTTCTCGATTCTCGATTCCCGATACTCGGTTTATAAATACACTTGACTTAGGCTTAGTATTTTCGGTTTATGCTATGTATCGTATGTTAAACAACCCATTGATTAGAGTAAAAGTCGAAAATGCAATCCTGGACAAGATTTTTTTTGGTGTATGCATTTCCATCGCCCGCCTCTTCCTCTTCCTCTCTCTCTATCTGCACGGCAACGATCTTGGGATCTACGATCCCCGGATCCCGCCGCACCGTCATCATCGCCTCAACCCACCACCAGGCGATCCCAATCCCAATACCAATACCAATTCCAGTCCTGTTCCGGACAAGCACACGTACACTAGAAATAACACAACCATTGTGGTGGAGGAGGCGCCAACCTTGTTGCGGCTACCATTGGCATGCTGCATGGCAGCGGGCTCCTCACCTGCAGCAGGAGAAGGCAATTCAATTACGTTTGGAAATTCTATGGGATGGAGCTCCACCACCACTTACCGTTTAGCACATGGACCACGACCGTCTCCGTGATCTCGTTGCCCAGCATGCAGGTGTAGTTGCCGGTGTCCTGGCGATTGGCATTGGCAATGTACAAGCGACTCAGCGCTCGTCCTGGCAGCATGTCCGTCTTGACACTGGAAAGTGCAGGATTATGAAGAAGATATTCAAGAAAACGTTTCTGGCTAGGATCTAGAATTATAATCACCTGATTCCACCCCTACTGGTATCGTAGTTAAGCAGACGCAGCCCGTGCCGCCAGGTGATGTAGGAGGAGGGATGCGGAATCTTGGAAATGACGCACTGCAGCTCAATGGTGCTGCCAGCCTTGTAGTACTTCTCCGGCGTGGCCGAGCCCCGCTCGTCGAGGATCTCCACGTGAGGAACTGCATGGAAAATGATGTTTAGAAATCGGAAGAGAAAAAGGATCTGCAACACAACTCACCAATTATCGTTAGGTAGACGAGCAGGACGAGCGGCGGATGCGAGGACACCTGGCACTCGTAGGGACCCTCATCGCGCTCATTGGCAAACTGAATGAGCAGCTTCCAGTCGTTGGGCTCCTCGAACTCCAGCGAGTAGCGTGAATCCCCACTGTACGTGTGCTGGCCAAAGGTGATCAGTGTGAGATCCTCGCCGCGTCGACGCATCCACGACACCGTCTTGCCCTGGAGATCGTTAACTCGACAATGCAGATACACGCTGGATGACAGCTGGGTGCTGATGTTCAGCGTGGTGTATGGGTCCGCAAAGAAGGGGAACGGCTCGTGGGTGGTCGTCTCGGTGACCTCCAGCTCCTCATCCTCGGGCGTGTCGGTGAACGGCGACGAGAACTCCTGCCAGAAGTTCTTGGGGAACGTGTCGAAGGGGTCGCCAGCTCGCGGTCTTTTCACTGTATTTTAAAATCAAATTAAATCATTTTTTAAATATTTTAATTTAAGATTTAAAAGGTGAAAAATAAAACAATGAAATAACTATATTTTGGGTTGATTTATAATGGAAATGATCATGTTATTATAGAGTAAAAGTAAGATTTAAAATCAATCAAAAATAATAATAATAATAAATAAGTAATTAAATTAAAAACTTTTAGATATTTGCCATATAAAAAAAAAAAAAAATATTTTGAAATAATTTTGAAGTAAACTCACATGTGGTCGACGTGGAGCCCGATCCGATGTGATGGAGCGAGGAGTATATAATTGCCAGTATCCAAAACAGCCGCGATCTCATCACTGCAACGGAGTATGAGCGTATCCCGGGATGCTGGGTGGCAGGATATGCACCCGTAATCTGTTCTATATCGATCCAACTGCATCAGCAGCGTCCCACTGCATGGCCAGCGGAATCGGATGTGGACTTTTGGGGGGGGATAGCTGATGGCTGATTGCTAATGAAGGCTATAAACTTCACTGCTTATCGATTGCGCTGCGGCAACTGGAGAGGATATTGGGCATACTGCTGGACACACACAAGGTAAGCTGCCCGGGACTCACATTTCCATTTTCCCAGATGTTTTCTTTTCGATTTGTCCGCTTTACAGCTTCAGCTTTCCTTTTCTATTTATTTTCTTTATTTTTTTGTTTTTTTGGAGGAGAGAAAGGCGAGAAGGAAAGCACTTTTATTAACCAGCTCGTGTTGCGTGTGTATTTATCTTTTTGCAACTGCTGCGGCTGCTGCGGCTGCTGCTGGCCCTGGCTGCCCCATTGGATGGCCAATAAGCGCGAATGTAGGTCAGGGCATGCACTGCGCATGGCCAGCATCCCTATCCCTGTTATCCTGGCCATTCTCCAAGCTCCGCCATGAAGCCCAAAATAAACAGCAAACAAACTTACCTCTTATGCGTTGATAAATCCGCAATCCTTTCCTAATCCAGGGACTCTTCTTTTAATAATCAAAGTTATTGCGATTAGCAACTCGAAGTAGTGGATGTAGTGCGGCGGGGTGTCCTGTTAAAACGGCCGTATAAGTTGCCTTTGCCGGGTCGTAGACGTTGTTGTTCCCTCACCCACAACTGCTGCGCTACTGACTGCGCTCCGGGAAAGCTCAGCATCAGCATCTCTCTCGGCAAATTCAAAAATCCGAAGATATTCCACCCACTAATCTATGTAGGTGTCCGCCGTTACTTTTTGAATAGTTCCTACAAATGAAAATAAAGAAGCGCCATTACTAGTAATTACTGCAATTACAGTTAATTACTGCAAATACATTTAATTTTTATCTAAAAATTAATTACTCACTTGTGTGGAATTTCAAAAACCGATACTTATCGTTGGTTATCGATAAAGGAATGAGGGTCCTCAAACATTTCGCCTCTATTGCCATCTCGCTTTAACTGTAAATCACCGTTAATTAAGCTAGTTCACAATAGCAGGAATGTTTTTTAAACGATTTAATTGTTCGGACAACTAAATAGCTGAATTAAATGGTTTATCGCACTTATTCATGCTTCCTGCGCATGTGCAGTTGAAGTAATTCGGTGGTTGGTGTGTATTGGTGAGAGCATAAAACTGCCAACACTGCCTGCGGAACTTACGCTCACCCTACAAGGAAAATATGTGCTGTCTAATTAAATGTTTATGTACTATTTATCTTCATTATTACTTATATATTAGAACGGCGCCTTAAAACTGCTGATTAACGTTATAATACTTTGAATAAAGCCTTCATTGTAGCTGCTCTTCTTATTCTCTTCTTTCTTTTAATGTGGCACAGTGGCAACATAACGGTTCTTGGTGTTTACTTTTAGCAGGCAGCGTGGATGTGTGTGTGTGTGTGTCGCCCTTATCGCCCGCGTCGGGTGGAAAAATCGGGAGCGGAATGACATAAGTGGCGCGTATACACACACGAACACACACACACACACCGAAAGTACACCCAGCAGGCGCACTCTCGCACAGACGCGCACACGGATACGCAAAAGAACCGTTCATTTTGATTCGCCGTCGCGCCGTTGACAATTGACATTCAGTCGCTTTTTCCATTTGCTTTTTATTTTCTCCCCTCCTGCTTTAAGTTTCTCCTTTGGCCCGGCGTCAAAATGCTTTTTGAATATTAAACAGCGGCAGCAAGCGACGAAACTGCAAAAATTCGAGAAGCAGCTAACAAAAATCAAAAATCACTGTCGATTTGAAGGGAGTGTGTGGAAATTACTACCACAAGCACACAAAACAATAAGCAGAAGCGCGACAACGCCGGCAGAGGCAGAGACGGAGGCGATTGCAGTGTGCGACAAAAGCAGAAAACCGGAGGAGAATCAGAAACTAATCAGCCGGCACAGGCAATAGGCTACAAATCCATATAGTGCCAGCAAATCGGAACAATTCGAAATGGAGGAGAACAACTCCCGTGCGTTGTGCCTGCTCGGCGGCTTGGCCATCGGCATAGTGGGCTTCCAGGTGTTCCGCAAGGTCCTGCCCTGGATTTATGCGAATGTGGTGGGACCCAAAGTGTTTGGATCCTCCGTGAATCTAGCCAAAATGGGCGAGTGGGCGGGTGAGTACTTGGTGGTGTTTCCAAGGGTGCAAAGGTGGCAGGAAGGTATTGATTCGGTACCAAAAACCAAAAGTTTACTTAATCCCATGCAATGGAAGTGTTCGTGTGCCTAGTTTTGTGGCTAATAATAAAGCCTAAATAAATAAAAGAATATAAATAATCGGTGATAACCTCAATTAAGAATAATTCCTGTGAAATTGTCGGTTCCAAGGCACCAAAAGAAACCAAATTATACCATTTATGTATGTGCTTTCCCTTTAACTAAATACCATAATTAATATTAACGAGAATTTAATAATTAACAGTATTTTATAAAGTTTTACTCAATTTCTAATAAAAGAGAAAGAAAAATCACCTTAATTGGTAACATTTATACTTTCCGTGTGCGATAAGAAACCTGCCCACGCCCCTTTAGCCCCACTGATAACCCCTGGCTACCTTTGTATATTAACTTGTTTCTTGTTTCAGTTGTCACCGGATCCACCGATGGAATTGGCAAGGCCTACGCCAAGGAGGTACGTACGCTGGCTGACCCACAATTTTTGGCCAAAGTCCGGTGGCTTAATGACATGTCAGGGAAAACGGGCAAACAAAAAATTAATGAGTAATTACCGAATTGAACGGCGGACGCCTAGCGTCGCCCACAATGACTTGGACATTGGGCTCTCGTCGATGCATTAGCCAAGTGAATCTGCACTTTGAAATCGATCTCCAGTCGCAAGTCGCTGTCACAAAAATTCCCTAATAGTGTTTGCTTGACAGCCTTCACACTTTCTGAATTTTTGTGTTGTTGTATTATTTGCCCTTACAAAGTGCAGTCGTCGCAGTTTAGGTTTTTTTTTTGTTTTTTTTTTTGGATACGGGCACTTCCCGGTTTTGTATTTTGTATCACCCACTTGAAGTAATCGAAGGGAACACGTGTTGTCCAAGTGGGGGAAACGAACCTATAGCTGGAGTATAGAGGCAGGGCCCCGCCTGAAGCCGCCTTAGCGCATTAGCATTCACCTCGCGTTGGACACACGGAAAGTGGTTCAATGTCCAAGCGGAATTATAGCTTCTGTTTCTCAATTTGTATTTAGAAGCCATTGAGACTGAAATATTTTAAATATTAACTATGGATTTGCTTTTAAAGTTAGCCTTTCCCCCTGTATTTCCAGACATTTCCCACCCCCCGAAGGGAACTTAATTATATATGTGATTTGCACATTATTACTTGAGAGTTTATTACCCCCAACTTTTAGCTATATTTGGGTTCTAGTTGTTTTGTAATTAGTCAACTATTCGGTAACCTTTATTTAATTTCAGTATTGAGAGTTTTCGTTAGCCTGAAGAAAGCTAGACTCTGCCGCTAAGCCAAATTTATGCTAGATTTTCAATTATTCAATTTAACATTTAGGTTTATATTATTTTTGTTCAGCAAAAAGTCGATAAATATAATCAGGTATAGCTTTATCTTGGGAATTTTCTTATTCCCATTTCATAATTTCTAATTTATTAAAAATTAACAACTTGAATCTATTTCTTCTTCGATAAATTCAAAGAAATTTCTCAATTTCTATTTCATAATTTATAAACTATTTTAAAACATCGAATTAAATCTATTTCATCTTCGATAAATATCACCAGATATAGCTTTACCTTGGGAATTTCCTTATTCCCATTTCATAATTAAAAATGATTCAGAAATATCGAATTAATTGATTGAATTGTCCTTTTCAGCTGGCTCGCCGTGGCCTGAAGCTGGTGCTGATCAGTAGATCACTGGATAAGCTGAATGCGGTGGCCAAGGAAATAAGTAAGTCCACCACTACCACCAACCCCTAGTCGAGTTTAGTGACTGTAACTAACATTGGCTGTCTTTGCTGCGCGGCATACTTTCAGGCGATAAATATGGCGTGGAGGTGCGTGTGATCGACGTGGACTTTACCGGCGGTGCCGATATTTACGACAAGATCCGCGATAAGACCAACGGCCTGGATATCGGTGTGCTGGTCAACAATGTGGGCATCAGCTACAGCCATCCCGAGTACTTCCTCGATTGCTACAAGGCCGATCCGCAGTTCTTGCGCAACATTGTCTCGGCCAATATTCATTCGGTTACGCACATGACCGCCCTTTTCCTGCCCGCCATGGTCGACAAGCGTCGCGGCGTGATCATCAATCTCTCCTCCACCGCTGGCGTCATTCCCAATCCCCTGCTGAGCGTGTACAGTTCCACAAAGGTGAGACAAGTCCCTCATATATATGTATGTAGTTCCTAATTCCTAAGCCCCATTTTGTTGTTTCAGGCCTTTGTGAACAAGTTCAGCGACGATCTGCAAACGGAGTACAAGAATCAGGGCATACTCATCCAGAGCGTGCAGCCGGGCTTTGTGGCCACCAATATGTCAAAGATCCGCAAGGCCACCATCTTTGCCCCCTCACCGGAGACGTATGTACGCTCCGCCCTGTCCACTTTGGGTATTGCCGGCCAGACGGCTGGCTACCTGCCCCATGCCCTGCTCCAGCTGGTGATTCACTTTACGGAGGCGGTGTTCGGAGAGCAGTTTGCCCGGAATGTGGTGCTCAAGAATATACTGGGCACCCGGAAGCGGGCACTGCGTCGCCTGACCAAGGAGCAGTAGGAGAGCGCTGGAGCATTCCCCGTCGAAGGAGAAGGAGGCATTTATTGGGGGCATGGGCATGTGGGAGGGGGAATCCGGCTAGTAGTCATAGCTAAGCAAGTGTCACCTCATGAACAAACAGAACAAAAGAAGGCTTAAGTACCAAAAACAAAAAACACAACCCAAAATAAGAACTAATTCTAGTTAGTTTCTTTGTCATTGAATTCAACATTCGACGAAATTCGCAATTTGCCACAGAAAGAATAATAAAATGTGCTAACTAATTAGATAAATAAATACATCTATAGTTTCTGTTTAATACAAAAGTGTGGTCTTTATTGAAACCCTTTTGTGGGGGGAGCCTAATCCAGGCTCAGCTTAGAATGGGGATAGTTTGGCCTTGGCAGATGCAGTGCCCTTTGGGGTTCCTAGGGGCGATTTGGGAACGTTAAACTTCACCTCATTCTTCTTCTCGGATGTTTCTCCTTCGCCTTGGAATGGAGCTGCATCAGCCTCCTCCTGGATCTTAATCTCTTCTATCTTCTTCTTTTTTGGATCTTCCTCGATTTCGATATTGCCGGAACGCTTGCGGGAGACCTTGTCATCCTCTAGAGCCTCTTTTTCAGTTTCGGGGTCAGTGGCACCTGGAGTGGAGCAGGTAACTTCTGCCTCTTCCTGTTGCTTCTTCTTCTTCTTGGCTGCCTTACGTTCTGCTTTATCCTCATCCTGGTGGTGGCTTTTCTTGTTCTTCTTTCTTTTATTCTTCATTTTCTTCGGTTCTTGCTCTTTTTCCGTTTCCGGGTCAGTGGAGCAAGTAGCCACTGCCTCGATGCCAGCATCTAGTGGCTTCTTGGCGTTCTCCTGCTCCTTGGACAAGTCCAATATCTTGGAGGTTACCTCTTCATCCGCAGAATCATTGCAGGTAGCAGCCTCTGCCTCTGCCTTGATGCTGGCGTCTTGCGGATTCTCAGCGTTTATTGGAGCAGAATCCATCGTCCACTTCTTGCTGGTGTTCAAGTTGAAAAGAAAATTCTGCTGTCCTTTGACGTTAGTGAAATCCTTTGACATTAAAATTTGACCAGTGACAGCAGCTTGACATTGAATTCCCTGGGAACTCTGACCCTTTTACCACACTGCTCTCTAAATCACAACGGAAGCTAACGGAACTTAAAACCGAAATGTTCATTTTCCCAAAGTAAAACTTAATTATTTAGATTTCCTTTTAGCCAAATTTAATGGACAGTTGGAATTCCAATTTGAATTTGAATGGAATTCCGATGACACTGGCCCAACTATCGAACAGCGGTGCAATCGATAGTGGTGGCAGCTCTATACTATCGCTGCACCGCCACCCTCAAAAGAGAAGAGGCACTTTTCCGCACACGAAGGGGAAAATCATAAACATAACTGAAAAGATAGTTGATTTTAAAGGGCGCGCAGCTAGCCGGGGCGTGAAAACGGATTTGTGAGGCGTTATCACACACGGGCGCCCGTTATACCGCACCGATACGCCACAACTGCGCAGCAGCAGCGACAGGGCAGAGCAAAGGGAGCAGCAGCAGCAGCAGCAGAAGCAGCAACAACAACAACAACAAGCGAGAAGGAGGAGTAATCAAAGTTGCTTGTTTTGATTTCTTGGGAACGGCGTCGCCACTCCCGCTCTCCGCTGCACGCTCCACGCTCCAGCCGCGCTCCGGATAAAGCTGGCCAGGCATAATCAACTTGTTGCGGGAGGCAGTCGTCGCCCAGTATTGATTTAGTACATGTAGCAGGCGGACGCTTCCCAGCCAATAGCCAATACACCATATTTTGTGTGCTGTTTTTAACATATTATTCGTATTCCCTGGGTGTGCGTGTGTGGTGTGTGTGTGTGTGTGTGTCTGTGCTGTGTCATTGGGAATCCAAGGCGGTGAGGGTGGGAGGAAGCGGGTAGGCGGAAGGAAGAAACCAAAACCGAAAGCGGAATTGACGCAATTGAGAACTATTTTTAATGACGAAGACGACGACGACGACGGCCCAAAGTTGAGCCCGCCCGCTGCTAGCACACCAGAAATCGAATCCCCGGCAGCAATTGTCGACGGGCATCGGTCGGTCTGTCGTTGAAAATGTTTGAAACTCATCAAAGATTCACAAGTGAAAAAGGGCAGTGATTAAACGCAACTGCCGGACAACGGATCAAGGAGCAAGGAGCTCAAAACACCACCGACAGACAGCAGCATGGCCATGGCCACCGAGGAGCGTTCAGGGCGACGCCTGCCCCTGTTTCCCATTGAGCCAGAGCCACCGGCAACGGTAACGCAGCGCCTAACAATACTGGTCACCAGGTAAGTGTCCTTGCCAGCTCCCTTAGTAAAGGAATACTTATTCGCATTCGCATTTCATGTCCATTTCCATTTCCATTTCCAGGGTGCTACGTGCACTGCAATTAAACTGGAGGATTATTGTTTCCGGCATCACCATGACACTGCTGGCCGTCATCTGGTATTATCCGACCTTCTTTCTGTTCTTCGCCTTTGTCGTCTATTCCCTGGTGCTGGTCTTTGCGGGTAAGATATGCGGCCCAGGGCCAGGAGTCCGCAGTCCGGAGTGACTCACCCCAGTCCAGTCCAGTCCAATCACTGGCCAATCGCTGGCATAATTAAGTCCAAAAAGTCCAAAATATCTAAATTGTTCTTATCTATTTCTCTCGCCCCGCGACAGCTGTGGCCGGCACCGTCTATATCCATTATATATTCACCACCAATGAGCCGACGCGACCAAGTCGCGTGCCCTCGCGACTGCTCTACAATGCCACCAAGTGAGTGTCGCCGGACTTTGCCCCATCAGCTTTGTCCTTAATTGCTTATCAATCTCTCTCTCTCTCGGTGTCTCTGTAGAAGCAACATTTTCGATCTGCCCAAACCCATCAAGAACCCATCGAATCTGCCCCTGATCTTTGGCAAGACGGTGGACCTGCAGCTGCAGCAGATCATTGAGTATGTGCTGCGCGACTTTATGCTGCCCTGGCTGGGGTGAGTCACTATTACAATTATTACAATAATGGATAAATGTGGATAAATTACTTATTGTTTCACTTGAAATTTTAGATATTTTCATATATTTTTTAGATATTTTTATATATTTTTGATATTTTTATATATTTTAGATATTTTTATATATTTTAGATATTTTTATATTTTTTAGATATTTTTATATATTTTAGATATTTTATATATATTTTAGATATTTTTATATATTTTAGATATTTTTATATATTTTCATTTTTTTTTAGATATTTTTATATATTTTAGATAGTTTTATATATTTCAGATATTTTTTATATATTTTAGATATTTTTATATTTTTTAGATATTTTTATATTTTTTAGATATTTTTATATATTTTAAATATTTTTACATATTTAAGATATTTTTATATATTTTCATATATTTTCATATATTTTTATATATTTTAGATATTTTCATATATTTGAGATATTTTAGATATTTTTATATATTTTAGATATTTTTATATATTTTAGATATTTTTATATATTTGAGATATTTTCATATATATGAAATATTTTCATATATTTTAGATATTTTTATATATTTTAGATATTTTTATATATTTTAGATATTTTTATATATTTTAGATATTTTCATATATTTGAGATATTTTCATATATTTGAGATATTTTCATATATTTTAGATATTTTTATATATTTTAGATATTTTTATATATTTTAGATATTTTTATATATTTTAAATATTTTAGATATTTTCATATATTTTAGATATTTTCATATATTTTAGATATTTTTATATATTTTAGATATTTATTTTAAATATTTGTATATATTGTAGATATTTTCATATATTTTAGATATTTTCATATATTTTAGATATTTTCATATATTTTAGATATTGTTATATATTTTAGATATTTTCATATATTTTAGATATTTTCATATATTTTAGATATTGTTATATATTTTAGATATTTTCATATATTTTAGATATGTGGTCACCAAGCCGAAGCTCATCAACGATGTGGTGCGCGAGGATCTGTGGAATGCCATACAGAAGATACATGAAAGAGCCACCAAAATGGATGCAGCCAAGATCATAGCAGTGGATATGGTTAACCGGGTGACAGTGCATCTGGAGAAGATACGCATAGCAGAGGCCAGGGCGTGAGTATTAGCTTGAGTAAAATGTTTTCCAAGGTGATTTACCTAGAATTCTCAACTGTTTCTTAAGGGGTAGTAAGGTATTTAATTTTTATTTATAATTTTTTGTATTTTTTATTATTAATCTACAATATGTTAAGAATATTTTGTCAAAGTTTCACATCAATCACAGCAAAATGTACAAAGTTATGGGTAGATAAGTCTTGGTCTTTATCAAAAAGATTGAAGAGGTCATTTAGAAAGTCAAAATCTACTCAACCAATCGTTTAAATCGGGTGAAATTCAGCGGATAATTTCTTCAACTTCAGGTCAAACTTTTTTTAATTTAAAATGTTATTCTATTTCTTATTTAACAAGGTAACCGAATTTACCTTGCCCTAGAATTCTCTAGTCAAATTTCGATTAGAGATTACGATAAACACTTACTTTAATCCTGCTTAATACAAAGATAAGATAGGGCAGAGATATATTCTAAGATATTTTATTCCTTTGTGTTCTACTTATGGAATCCATAATATCTATATCTTTACTTTATCTCATTTTCTTAATGACTTTTTTGAATGCAAAGTCATGGCAATAGGCAGTGCGCAAATTAAAATTAAATGTAATTTATATGCGTCACTCGTAAATCATGAAATTAGCAATAAATAAGCAAAGGCACGCCTGTCTGTCATCATTATAAACATTTTCCAAGCTCTATTCAAGGCAATTGGTATAAAATCCAGGTGTTCTTTGTTATCAGAGCTGCTCTATAAATGACTCATGTCACGGATAACTCTTGTATTTGCGTAGGGCGGAGACCAATACGGCCCCCGTCTTCAGCACCAACTCGTACCTGGCCGACGAGGACACGGAAATGGAGTTCCTGCGCAAGCTGTGCGAGATTATGGTGATATTGCTGCTGCCACGCGGCTATTCCCTGCCCCCCCTGAAGGTCCTGCTCAGCGAGATTCTGTCCTACAAGAGTGAGTAGCTCTGGGAAAGACCAGCCTCTAGTACTAATTTACTCTCCATGACAACAGTCTTCTTTCCCATGATCAAAATGCTGACTGCCCCGGATTACATTAACCAAAAGGTGGTTCAGAATATCGAGACCCGTCTGGCGGCGGCGGCGATGAGCAAGCGAAGCTACGAGTATGCCGCCAGCTTTGAGGATTTCCTCAAGATCATCAACAACTCGGGCAGCTTGGAGGAGTTGTCGCTCATCCGCAAGAGCATCGTGAACGATCTAATGCATGCCACAACCATGCAGAATCTGCAGCGGGCCAAGGGCCTGGATCCGGATCATGAGGATCACTCGCTGACCAAGTCAGAGCACACAGCCGCCGTGCGGCTGAAGCGCTACGTACGCCAGCTGACGATGGCCAAGTCCGAGTGCGAAAAGAATCTGGCCAAGTTTGGCTGGAATGGCAACTACTCCAGCGATATAGTAAGTGCCAGCAGATCTTATTTGTAAGTAAATAACATCTACTATTCCCGTTAGGACCTCACTCTTGTGGAGATTCTTAACACGGCTGTGGGCCGGCGCTACTTCACCTTGTTCCTGGAACCGCTCAAGGCGAGCGCTCTGATTGGCTTCTATTTGGCCGTGGAGGAGATCAAGCACGCACACAAATCGGCCAGCCATCAGCTGGGCACGGAGATATTCTACACATACATCCGTGTGCCCAAGTCGGAGATTCAGATCGATAAGCACGAGCGGAAGCTGATCGAGACGTTCCTGCTGGGCGACGCCGATCCGGACATCTTTTACGATATCCAGCGAAATGTGCTGCGCACCCTGGAGGAGAAGTACTACCCGCCGTTCGTGCTGAGCGATCAGTATCGCCAGCTAAAGGAGGCGCTGGACTCCAACGAGATCGCTGATCCCACTCTCCTCATGTGCCACGATACGCCAGAGGCGCTGGCCGATGACCAGGGTACGGGCGGTGGTACAGATGGTTGTAATGGCGGCGGTGGCGGCGGCGGCGGCAGTGGTGGCGGCGCCATCGATGTGGCCGCGCACACCTCGTACGCACGACGCAAGCTGGAGCAGATACAGGAGCGCATCGACAAAAAGAACCAGGCGCTGGACGCCCTCAAGTATTCGGTGAAGCCCGAGTCCAAGGTGCTATCCATACTCGAGAAGGAGATGGAGTGGCTGAAGAGCGAGAAGCGTCAGACGGAGGCGCATCTAAGGCGGACGGATGCCTGGACGGAGCATCTGGGCAAGTGGAAGGCCACCATTCAGAGTGTGGAGGTGAGTACTGCAGCGGGAGTTCTTCTATTTCCTGTTGTATCCTTGTATCCTTAGGTCTCCGATGAGAAGGAGTCGCTGCAGTTCATGATTTTGGTGCATGTGGACGAGGACATTAATGTTCCCTCCTCCCAGACTTTAGCATCTAAAAACGGCGATAGTGGTGGTGTCCATCAACGCAGGCGTCCCTCGGGCATTTCCAGCGGCTGGGTGGTGATGCGTTCCCTCAACCAAGTGCATGTGGGTATTCCCCAAAAACCCAAAACCTTCAACTCAGAACTAACCAAGATTCACTTTGCAGGAGCTGCAAAGGAAGCTGCGGCATGTTAGCTCCAACCTAAAGGCCCTCGATCTGCCCACGAACTTCAAGTTCTTCTTTTTGAAGACGGACCGACATGGCCAGGAGAAGGCCAAGGCCCAGATCCAGAAGTTTCTCAATGTAAGTTTTAATTTGAGCTTGATTTTTGGATTTGTAAATAGCAATAATACGCTCCCCAGTTCATTCTGGAGGACGACCATCTGAATGGCAGCGAGGCCATCTACACGTTCCTCAGTCCCAGCTCGGATCACCTGAAGCAGTCGCTGCCCTCGCCCAAAAAGTCCAAGTTCTCGCTGGCCACGCTCTTCCGCAGCGATGCGGGAAAGGCGCACGAGATGGCCGCCAGTCGGGCCACCGATCCCTTTTGGGGGCTGCAGCGCGACGACGATGACATTTCCACGTATCTGGACGGTGAGTCGGGTGGCGAGGCAAAGCTCCTGCCCACGGATCTGGATAGCAAGGACTCGATAGCGGAGCCCATGTACGCCCTAATGGGCGAGATCTTCGACATGGGCGGTGTCTTCAAGTGGCTGCGCAAGAGCCTCATCTCCTTTGTCCAGATCACGTATGGCCGAACGATTAACCGGCAGATTCGTGAGTCGGTGGCCTATCTGTTCGAGGAGTCCATGCTGCACAACTACTTCTCGGCCATCCTGAAATCCTTTTGGCCGGGCGGCGTACTGGCGTCCGCCTATCCGGCGCGTTCGGAGGATATGCGAGAAATGACCAGCACGGCGGCCAAGGCCCTGCTCACCGACCATATACCGGAGGTTCTATGCAATCTGGTTGGCGCCCAGGCGGCCAGGAAAGGTGTGCTCAAGGTATTTGAGGCCCTGCAGAATCCCGTCTACAACAAGCAGCTTTTCTATGTGAGTTTTTCTGGCACAAAAATAATGAATAAATGAGTTAATTATTTGATTTAATCAAATTTAATCTTTCAAGGAACTACTGGAGATACTCATGATTGAGTTCTTTCCCGAGATCCGCCAGCTGCGTGTGACGAACACGAATGGCACCAAGCTGAATACGGCCACAGCTGGAGCGGCGGCTGCCTCGGCTGCAGCTAGTTTGGCAGCGGCCACAGCGGCTGCTTCGTTGCCTTCGCTAAGCCACAGTGGAGGAGGCGGCGGCGGTGGAGGAGGAAGCAGTACCTCAACTGGGCAGAATCATCAGGGATCGAACTCATCGGCCTCGATGGGTTCGTCGACCAGTAGCAGCTCTTTGGGCGGCGGCAATCAGCAGTCGCACTACCACCTTGGATCCCACCACCATCACCACCAACTGCACCACCACTCGCAGCAGGCGAGCAGCTCCAAGTAGCTTTGTTTAGCTTCTGGAAACTCAAAGTAGCTCCTGGTAGCTCTCTCTCTCTTCGTTTTTAATATATTTCTTGTTTTAATTATGTTTTGCGTTGATTCCCTCTCCAAAAAAGGATCACAAAGAATAGTTACTCAGTAGTAGTTAGCAGTTATCATTCCCTGTACAAATGCAGACGGTGCACCGCACATCCCAATGATTTCTGTCCATTGTTAATGATTCCCATTCCCATTCCCCCAGTTTGTTATGTCTGTATGTATATGTGTATATGTCTGTACATATGTCTCTGTATACGCGTAGGTCAGTATTAAGCATTGTACCAAAATCGTTGTTTATACTCGGGGCTTTGATCGCAAGCATAGTTTATTTAGTAAAGAGGATACCCAGCTGCATCCTTGGGGTCACAATGGTGCGAGATTTTGATTTAGAGGCAAGGATACACAGGCTTTAAAGTCAGGTCTAGAATTAGAGAGGTCAAAGCTTTTGTTCGATTCAAATTATTTATTTGTAATTAGTGGAAATTTAAGTTAAGCTAGAGTAATTTTCCTTTTTGTTTTCACAAATAAAAACTTATGGAATTTTATTTCAATTGGATTTTTCTTGTGTGTTATTTTACTCATTTATATTATTTCTATTTTCATATTTTATTTTATTATTTTCACATTTAAGGGGGATTTACATGTAAACGGTTAACATTTGAGCATTTTTCTTGAATTGTTTTTATGTAGGAAATAGTCCAGCAATTATTGTGAAACTTTGGCGATAATTAAAAGTAGAAACAAAGATAATAAACAAAAAATTTGTTATAAACAATATTTTAAAAAAAGGTCAAACTTATGGAATATATGCTACAAAGCCTCGATCTTTGAGTTTCGCTCGTAAATCGTTTCGGAAAGATAATTTTATGCTGTTAAAAATAGTCGCTTGGTTTTTATACCCTTGCAGGGTATTATTATTTTAGTCAGAAGTTTGCAACGCAGTGAAGGAGACGTTTCCGACCCTATAAAGTATATATATTCTTGATCAGCATCAACTGGGGAATCATTCTAGATATATCAGGAAGAAATCGATTTTTTTGGTCATTTTTGCGAAATTTGATAAGGGGTTACATCATTAAAATTTTTGATTTTGATAAAAAATTGAATTTTCAAAATTTTTAAATGAAGTATGCAGATTTATTAACTGTAGAAAATCTTGCACAGAACAGTTTTCCGATTTAAAATTAATGCTCTTTTGGCCGAGTTATGATATTTTTAATTTTAAAAAAATCAAGAAGTTTTTTAATATAAAAAATCAGATTTTATAATACAAAATAATATTTTTCTAAGTCAAGGAATCATTTCCGACCCCATAAATCATATAAATTCTTGATCAGCATTAACATGCGAATCTTTCTAGACATGTCCGGAAGAAATCGATTTTTTGGCCATTTTTGCGAAATTTGATAAGGGGTTACATCATTAAAATTAGCAAAAATGGCCTAAAATTTTGATTTCCTAAAATTTTAAATTTGGTATGCAGTTTTTTTAAATTAATAAAAACTAACACAAAACTGCTTTCCGAATCGAAATTAATGCATTTTTGGCTTATTTATGATATATTTTAATTTTAACCTGCAAGGGTATACAAACTTTGGCTGGCCAAAGTTAGCTTTCTTTCTTGTTTTTTTTTAAATTTAAATAATGAATTTAAACACAAAACCCACAAAATTTCGGTTTTCATGTATCTCCCTCCCCCTTTAACCCAATTCATTCTCATTATTTAACCTAGAAAACTAGTTAATAATAATATTACGCGTTGGTTGGTTGAATTATCTATAAGAGTTGCCTTCAAAATGACATTATAGCGATGCTTGGCAGGCCAGAGAACTGTTTTATGGACCGCGATACGCACCACCAGAGCACACCAAGCACTCCCACTCCCCCCTCCCACTCACTAGACTACATAGATCCCTGTGAGCCAAAACAAACGTATCCCACTAAGCAAATATATAGTATATGTATACCCACTTCTAGAGGCGCTTTGAATCTATTTTATGTACACTTTTATGTGCGTGTGCGTGTGTGAAAAATGTGCGAAATATAAATCGCTATTTATGTACATTTATAAAGACTTTAATTTGGGATTCTTTGGGTGACCTAAAACACGGTCATGTTCTCTACCAGCTTGGCTAGGGGAATGGCCTGCATGTCCACCACCACAACCACCAGGTTTCGGCGCATTCCGGCAGGCTTCTTTACCAGCAGCCTCGCCTCAAAGTACTTCAAGAGGAACCGCCACTTCAGGTGGCTCTTCTCACGCTCCGTCAGCCGGTCAAAGTTATCCGCTTCGAGACCCAGAATCCGCTCGGCGGGATTGCCAGCCAAACGGGCCTCCAGCAGGCTGCCCGTTTGATCGGAGAAATGAATATTAATGTTGAAGTATCGGTTTGTGCGCGGGCCATCGTTGCCCAGCTGGAACTCCATATGGCACGATTCGGTGGCACAATCCTCGAGGCCTCGCGGTATGGGACGTTGGCAAACGGTGCTGAAGGAGGGGATTTTATTAATCAAGAGTATTGATGCCTCCAAACACTTGCCACTTTCTGCTTATATTGGGCACAAATCCATCCAGGTCCAGCTTGGTGACCATGCCAAACAGCACGGCGGTGAACTGATCCTGGGAGGCATCCTGCAGCTCGCCCTCGGCGCGGCTATAGATCTGGCGCACCGTCATCTGGCTCCGGATGCTGGCAGCTAAGAAAAACATAAAAAATAAAGTACAAATCCGCAAAGAACTACCTGTAACCCCCACCTGTTGGCAAGTTATCCAGCTCTGTGTGGGCGTAGCCATCAAAGGACTTGACCGGCTGGGTGGCGGCAAAGGCCAGCAGCCGACTACAATCCAAGCCGGCTGCCTGGGGATCCTCGCAGACGAGCGTGCCATTGGAATGGGAGAGCACGGGACAACGATGGTAATCGGAGTGGGAGACCCGCACGTCCACCAGATGAAGAACAGTGTGGCGGGGCTGCCAGCGCTGGGCACGACGTATCCAGTCCGCTTGCCAGATGGATAACAGCATGCCCTCCGGATAGCTGGCATCGATCACCACAGTCTCCAAGCAATGCAGCGGATTCTGCGTCTTGCCAGATGCCACCGGGTTTTTGCGTTTTATCTCGCGCACAGGCCGGACGGCGGCTACCACGACCAGCAGGTCCACAAAGGCGCTGGCGCTGGCTCCCCCTCCGCCGATCAAGCCGGAACGCACGTCCGCCAGCTTGAGGGCAGAGCCCAGAGGCTTGAGGGGGAGATGGAGAAGCTGCTGCAGGGCCAACACAGGGGCGGAGTCGTCGTTGTCATGGCGCACCAGGTAGCCGGATCCCTCGTTGACCACCAGGACGCAGGAGATGGTGCCCTGCGGCTGGTAGCGCTGCTGCTGATCCGCTAAGGAAACCTTTGCATGGGACATCACCTTGGCGCCCACGATATCCACGACATGGCCGATCTGCAGCATGGCGGAGTACTCCTCCACGCAGGCACGCTGGCCCCAGCATTTGCAATTGGTGAGATGAAGCGGCGAATCGCGGATCGTCAAGGTCAGTACACCGCGCTCGGTGCCGCTCAATTTGTCGTAAAAGATGTTTGGCGACGACTTGGACACGATCAGCGCCACGGTGGAGAAGTGCGTCATCGTGGGCTGCATGTCCGCCAGGTGCAGGAACTTTCCGCGCTTCGACATTTGCTTTTTTATTAGCTATTCCTCCTTTGAAAATAAGCAGTTTTGCGAAATAGCAATGGCCGAAAAGCCGTTATTACAAATGGCGCCGATAACTTGATGACGATGTTTTGGTGCTTTGAACTATCGATGGTTCTGAGGTAGCCGATATTAACAGCCACTATCGAAGGTTGTTCAAAGTGAAGGAGAAATCCATTTTATTGCTTTCTTTTAAACCGTTTAAATTTTAACTGACATTTTTTAGGAATTTTTGTAAATTATAGAACATTCAGCTTAAATTATTTCATTCGGATTGTTTATTTTAACGCACAGAATAGTATCGATTACAGCGTCTCACCTCTAGTTTTTGTTGCCGTACCATCCCCAATTAGCTGACACACTCAATTCGTACGGAACCGAGATTTACAGCGTCAAACAAACTCACTTGTCGATTTACCACGGATGCCAGCGACCGCTAGAGTTTGCCCCCAAACTGAAACCCACCCACCGGAGCAGCACGGAACACCGCAGTGCCACAGACGCCACCCGCCCCCGAGTGGAGTAGCCAGCCCAGCCAGCCAGCAGTTTCGAAAGCAACGCAGCCCGCAGATCTACGCAGCCGTGAACCATGGTCAAGCTATTTGCGTTGAGCATCTTTCACAAGGGCGCCAGCGAGGCGCGTCTGCTGAAGACGGCATCCGACCTGCAGTCCTTCTCCTTTTTCCAACGTGGCACCGTTAACGAGTTCATGACGTGAGTATGCATTTGGATGCGACGGCGCAGGCTCAATCAATTGCTCTCTCCCCCCTTCCCTCATTTCGCCGCAGCTTCGCCTCCAAGACGATTGTGGAGCGCACTCAGCCGGCCCTGCGGCAGTCGGTGAAGCAGGACGCCTACATGTGTCATGTCTATGTGAGGGCCGACAATCTGGCTGGCGTGCTTATAGCAGATCACGAATATCCACACCGTGTGGCCCATACGCTCATCACAAAGATCCTCGATGACTTCACAGCCAAGGTGTCGGCAGATCAGTGGCCCAATGGCACAGAAGCCACCATCTCGTTTGACGTACTGCCGGCCTTCTTGGCGCGCTACCAGAATCCAGTGGAAGCCGATCCCCTCACGAAAATGCAAAACGACCTGGACGAGACGAAAATCATACTGAAGAACACCATTGAGGCGGTGCTGGAGCGCGGCGAGAAGCTGGACGACATGGTCAGCAAGTCGGAAAAGCTGTCACTGCAGAGCAAGGCCTTCTACAAGACGGCGAAAAAGACAAACTCGTGCTGCAGCTTCACCTAGGTCCCATCTCCTCTCACAAACACAGAAACCATACTCACGCTGGAACAGGAATAGGAACAGGAACACCAACACCAACACCAGTTGCAAATGCAAATCAAAGAGACCACACAAAGGATAACACCAACAAACAAACAAACAAACAAACGGCAACAGGGAACAGCGTGGCCTGGAGTTTGCTTGCTTTTTATAAATGAATTAGTTAATTTTATATATAAAACATATACTACTGTACGGATAGATAAAGCTGAGCGTGTGTGTAAGCCCCTCCTGCCCGCAAGCCCCCCTCCCTTCCCCGATGTTTAACTCGTCTGTGTCTGTCGCGGATCCTGTTTGTATGTCTACGCTTTGGATATTTGGATGTTAATTATACCAATACAAAATAATGAACTAAAACATATGTACACCTACATTTATGTATGTGCTGAAGCTGTGTTCTGTGTTTTCTCCTATTTACCAAGTTCTCTTATCTGTTCGAAGGTCCGCGCCATTCGTCTCGAACCTAAGCTACCTATTGATGTTGTGCGCTTCGTTATCGCTGCCCTCGGACGGATCTGATACATACCATATACATATATACATATATTTGTCTGGAGGCTGCCCATCGTGCGCTCCACAAGCACCCGCACTTTCCGTTGGATCTGCTGGTCAAGCGGCGTGCGTGTGTGTGTGTGCTTGTGTGGGCGTTTCAATAAAGAGTATTATTATGGGAAATGTGACTACAGTGGAATAATTATTTACTGTCTTCGGGAATTTAAGAATAGCAGTATTTCACGATTATCAGCTCTTGCTTTCTGTACAGATCTCGATTTCGAATAACCGAAACTTTTATATTGGGACCTTGTAACAGTATTGATAAAAAAAATCCTTTTTAAAATTGATATCTATAGTTCACAAAAAATCCCTTTTTTATAGTAATAACGAAATGCACCCTTGCTTTCTGTACAGATCTCAATTACGAAGTACTTATGCTCCTTGACTTTTCATATTTTCGAAAACAGAAACTTTTATATTGGGACATTATAAAAGTAATTGGTCACAAATCCTTTTCAATAATGCTATCTATATTTAGGCAATATCCTTTTTTTATAATCGTAACGATTATCAGCTCTTGCTTTCTGTACAGATTTCGATTTCGAATAACTTACGATCATTGATTTTTCACACAAACTGTTATATTCACACATTATAACAGTATTGATAAAAAATCCTTTTTATTTTACAAAAATCCTTTGTAACAATTATACGATTATCAACTTTTGTTTTCTTTACAGATCTCAATAACAATGTACTTACAATCATTGACTTTTAATATTTTGAATGCCCAACTTTTATATTGGGGCATTACAACAGTATTGAGCACAAAACATTTTTCAATAATAATAAATATCTAGATTAGAAAATCTTTAACTTTCTATACATGATCTGCACTTTGAAATAACAACCCAAAATTTTATACTATGACAAAAGTTGTGCAAAACAAGAAAGAAAGCTAACTTTGGCCAGCCAAAGTTTGTATACCCTTGCAGGTAACAATTAAAATATATCATAACTAAGCCAAAAATGCATTAATTTCGATTCGGAAAGCAGTTTTGTGTTAGTTTTTATTAATTTAAAAAAACTGCATACCAAATTTAAAATTTTAAGAAATCAAAATTTTTGGCTATTTTTGCTCATTTTAATGATGTAACCCCTTATCAAATTTCGCAAAAATTGCCAAAAAATCGATTTCTTCCTGACATGTCTTGAAAGGTTCGCATGTTAATGCTGATCAAGAATATATATGGTTTATGGGGTCGGAAATGATTCCTTGACTTAGAAAAATATTATTTCGTATTATAAAATCAGATTTTTTATATTTAAAAACTTCTTGATTTTTTTTAAATTAAAAATATCATAGCTCGGCCAAAAGAGCATTAATTTTAAATCGGAAAACTGTTCTGTGCAAGATTTTCTACAGTTAATAAATCTGCATACTTCATTTAAAAATGTTGAAAATTCAATTTTTTATCAAAATCAAAAATTTTAATGATGTAACCCCTTATCAAATTTCGCAAAAATGACCAAAAAATCGATTTCTTCCGGACATATCTAGAATGATTCCCCTGTGGATGCTGATCAAGAATATATATACTTTATAGGGTCGGAAACGTCTCCTTCACTGCTTTGCAAACTTCTGACTGAAATTATAATACCCTGCAAGGGTATAAAAATAGTAATATTACCACAACTCCCAAAAACATAATTTAAAGAAAACGGATACAGTTTTAATGATTTAAAAGTGATTTTTGTTGGCGTTTATTTATTACATAGAAGATATCCATTTCGTTTTTTTTTGTTTTGTAAACATGCCCGTTTACATGTTTATTATATTTATGCGTTTCATAGGTTTCGTGTTTAACATTTTGGGGTGAGGGATTTTGGAGTTTGATTTCCAAATGGGGACGGGGGTTCTTTATGGGTATACATATGTAGTAAATAAGATAGGTAAATTGATTACAATTTAGGTTTCTCCATTAGTTTTTGCCCAAGTTCTCCGATTCTTGATTATTTATTGTTTTTTTTTTTTTTGACGGAGAAAGGGGAAGTGCAAATATGCATTAAATTGCATATATTATATATATGTATATATATATATTTATGTATATATACGGCTTTGTTATAATTAATATAATATTGTGTGTATGTGTGTGTGTGTGTGCTAACTTAAGCTTAAGCCGCAAACATTTATTGAAACTCGTTTGCTTAGCTTATTCCTCCTTCTTCCTCTTCTCTTCCCGTTTACATTTTGCATTAACATTTACTGTCTGCTTCATTATCTTCATCATCATCATCACCATCGCCTGATTCTGACTCCTCAGTTGCATTTGTGTTAGTGATCTATGGTAATATTAGAAATTATTCAAATGGTTCGCTTGTAATATATTTGATGTTAGGTTCTAAATGCACGCTCGTTCGAAATGGCTAAGAATTTGCATTTTCCTCTTGAATTCTCTTGTAACGTTCTTTTTTTTTTTGTTTGCTAAAATTTGCATTGATCAACACAACAAATGAAAATCAAGAAAAGTTCTCATGTTTTCCTCCTCCTTATCCTTCTCATCCTTATCCTTCTCTTCAAATCAATAAAATACGTGTGTTTGTGTGTGTTTCAAGTGAGGTTTTTTGTTTAAAAACTAGTTTGGATAAATTGTTGGCTTGCTTTGCTTTTTGATTGAAATTTTTATTATTTAGGACTCAGTGGGGGGTGGGGGGAAATGGGGGATGGGGCCTGGTGCCCGCCCCTCGAGATTTGCACTTATCGAATTGCTATCGAAATACAAGTAAGTATGTAAGTAAATGACAATAAAACATTCTCCCCCGTCTTTCTATCGTCATAAGGTTTCTAACGTGTTTCGTTACGCAGCTGTTATCACAATGGGTTTTGGTTTAAACTTTTCTTTTTTACTTTTAAGTTTAAGTTCCTTCTGCTCCTGGATTTGCGGCCGAATACAAATTTAGCTTATAACTTACGATCAGTGGCTGCTGCGTCTTAATAATTTGTTCTAACGTTTTGTTTTCTTCTTTTTTGTTTACTTCAACCGTGTTTTTTTGTTTTGTTTTGTGGGTTGATATCAATATCGGACCTCAAAAGCCGCTCCTAACTTTGGCGCTTAAAAGTATGCTTGTTTGTAGGTTTTGTATGTAAATATGTTTCTTTGTCTCATTTCGCTTGCGTGTGTTTGTATCATCATACAAGAAATGTGTGTGTGGCGTGTGTTTGTGTGTGTGTGTGTGTAGGTGCGTGGGTGTCGGTGTGGATGTGGGGGTTGTGTCCATGTGTTTGTTTTCTCTGCATTTTTGGCACTTGTGCGAAGCGCACTGTAACGGTAAATGCATTTCACTTTATCGCCTACGACATACATACATACATACATATCTGTACAATGTATATATTTTTAGTTTACAAACGAAAGGCTTAGAATAAAAAACAAAAAAAAATAAACAAAGAAGAAAAACTAAAACTAAACCAAAAACTAGTTTGTTTGTGTGTGTGTGTATATGGGTGTCCTTTTTCTTGGATCTCGAACACAAAAGAAAAGAAAACAAAAAAACAGCTATACAAACTATCGGATTAACGGCACTTATTTTGCGTGTTCCATTTAAAATTTTTTGTGGAGCCTCACGTGTTGTTTTATTGTTTCTGGTTCAAAACAATTGAATTCACTTTGTTTTTGGCTTTAGTCTTTCGTTTTTCCTTTTTTGGTTGCATTTTTTCAAAAGTTGCATTTCTATACTTTCAAAAATATATATGTCTATGCGAATTTCTATCGATTTAAATCTATCGTTTAAGAAGAGCCACTGAGACTTGGAGACTGCGAGACAGGGAAAGCTATATATATATATATGCTATATATATATATAACAGGATTGAGGGACAGATATATATATATATATATAGAGAGAGAGCGATCGATTGGGACTTAAACAAAGGATTTGCTTTTAAAAACGCGAAAAGGACGACGAATCGCGATCGCTTCCCCTTCTCGATATTTTTTTTGGGCTTCGGTTTTCAGTTACTCTTAAATTTTTATCAGTTTCAACTTCTTTTGCTCTTTTTTTCTCGTTATTTTCTTTGTTTCATTTTGGTTTCGTGTGTATCCCGTGTTTTTTTTTAGTTTTTCCTTTTTTTTTTTTGTTTGTTTGTTTGGTTTGTTTCGCAGTGTGTGTGCTTTGTGTACACAACTTATAGATAAATACAATACAAATATCGCGCACTATAGTTTTATTTCTTCAAAAAAAGAATGTATGCCTCAAGTCATCCATAATACATATATTTTAGCCATCAGACATTGTCTATATAAGCGACAACGACAACGACAATAATACAAATACATAACATATATTCATATTCCTCTTCTGATCCAGACACTGATTCAGATCCAGATGCAGTTTCTCTCTGCGTCAGTTTTAGTTTTTTGTTTTTTTTTTTCAGTTTCAGTATCAGTTTTTGGCCTGGCCTTTTGTCGGAGGCCGCTGCGTTACTTCATTTAAATTGGTTATTAATTAGTACTTTTGTATTTTCGTTTGTTTATATAAGTCTATCACATCATCACAATTCGGTTGCATCGAAATCATAATTAAAAAGTAAGAAAAATAAAAATTATCAGAACCTTACACCTTTCTCACGTCAGACAGACGACAATTCAATTCTAGAGTACATATGAAATGAAATAAAAAATACAAATATTCAGTTGCAGTTGGTTGTTTACCCTCTAAGAGGAGATTCAAAGGAGGAAATGACAAAACCCGGGACCCCAACAAATAAATTAAGAATTGCTCTCATCCCATTATATGGCGTCCAACAAAAAGAAAAAACTATACAAATCGCTAGGGGCTTGAAATCCCTTCCAAAGGTGTCCTTAAAAAAGTTACTTGGTAAAAAAGAACAAATCTACACTGAATTTGGTAATTTAATTGCATACTTTCAGACACCTTTTTAAGGGAATTCAAATCTCTGGTGATTTATGCAAGACCCCCGAATAAATTTGGCATATTAAAGAAAATCTAAAATTGTCTATTTCCACCTCATCCTGACTACTCCTCTTC
Organism: Drosophila bocki; assembly: GCA_008042715.1. Lineage (NCBI taxonomy): Eukaryota > Metazoa > Arthropoda > Insecta > Diptera > Drosophilidae > Drosophila > Drosophila bocki. The sequence continues at coordinate 174,490 of VNJY01001549.1, read as the reverse complement.
CTCCTACTGCTGTTTGCCGCCCAGTAGGCATATATATAAATATCAAAATATCGAAATAGTCTCCCCTTCGACCCCCAATTATTGGTTTAATTCGCTTCAAAGAGATCCTTGCGTTGACGATATACATATATAAATATCCCCCAAGCTTTTTCCTAGCTTTCTTTGTTTTCATCTTGATATTTGCTAAGAATTATTAGAAAACTAATAAAATAAAAAAAAAGGATGAACGAATTTGTAGAAATGTTCCCTCCATCACTTCCCAGTGTGTGTGTGTTTTTTTCGGCTAACAAATATATATATAAATATAATCTACATGATTTTCATCTATTTGCTTTGTGTGTTTACTTTTCGTGTTTTCCCCTCTGTAGAATTACGTCCCCCATTATTCTTCAAACGAAGAATCCGATCCCGATTTCGATTTCGATTAATCGTCGGTTTCGAATTTTCTTTGTACTGCTTAAGGACAACGCAACTGCGTGCACTGCTTGCTAAGCACAACAACCCTGTTTCTGCTAGGCATGGCTTGGCTTGGACAGACAGACACGGTCGACACGGCTTTTTGCGCACTCAACAATGGATTTTTACGATTTTACGACTTTACGGCTAACTATATAACTGCTATAACTGTGGAGCTGCCAATTGGTTAATGTTACTACTACGCCCACTACTGCTTCTCTCTGAACGGCCAAAGGGTAATAATAATCAAAGGAAAAAAGGAATACAAGAAATTACAACATAATCTATGCGGGAATTGGGAAAACGAGCTTCTTGTTTTTCGTTTTCTTTTTCTTTTTGGAAAGTCAGAAGTATGCATTATGTTTGCTGTATTATTATTATCATTATTTTCGTGTGGCATTGCTTGGCATTATTCTCATTCGTTCTTTCTTCTTCTTCCCTTCTGTGCGTTCTTCTTTTTCGACTCTTCGCATTTCGATTCTTTTTATGGATGAATGTGGCGTTCTTTCTTTTTTCTTCACTTTCTTGAATTTTCTTAGCTTTTTTTTCTTATTCGATTTAATAATTCTTTTCAACTGATTCTGCAATCTTTGTTCTTTGGTCAATTCACGTTGAACTTGGAATATTTGAAAAGTAGTTGCAATTTAATAAATATATACATATATTTCTAGTTTTCAAGTATTTGCATAGAACTTTTGAAAAAACCTCCTTTTTGTATATAATTCATGCGAATGATGTGTCAAGTTAAGTTTCGAGGGTCTAGACTTAGAGCTGGAAAAAATAGAGTCCAAGTTTTTCATGTTCTTTAGTACGGAAATATCGATTTTGAATCGATAAACACCGATGTTTTTTCCGCTCTAGTCTAGGGGTTCAGGGGGCCTACTGTTATACTCAAAAAAAATGGGGGTTTTCGCTTAAATCTCCATTAAATCAAGCTCGAATCTGCATCAAAATGGGAAATTAAATGATAAATCTTTAAAGTGTGTGCATGTGTGTGTGGTGCTTGGTGTGTGGGTTTGTGGTGTATTTGTTGTGTTTGTGGGTTCTCAATTGTCTGGCTATCATCGATTGTTTGTCAGTTAGTTTCTTTACATACTTCCTACCAAAGCAGCGCTGCCCTTTCTCGAAAAAATGTGCTCCTATCTTTTGTATCTCGTGTTGCGCAAAATGCCAAAGAAAAAGAAAAAAAAAAACAATATATATATATAGATAAATATGTATTATTATGATCAGCCGCTCGCTGCGTTTCACTTGAAATTGAAATGGAAATTGTGTGTAAGAATTTTGCGTAAGAGCTTCAATTTTCCCTTTGTTGTAATGGTTTGTTGCAAATTTGTCGCCTTTTCGGATATATTAAAAAAAAATTATAGACTTGTATGCATATATATTTGGATGTGTGTTGTTATTATAAGCAAACCGTTCATTTCATACCAACCAAGTTAGTGAAAGGGGTTCTTCTTTTCCCTTCTTTCTCGCTTTCTTTTTCACTTTGTTATAACAGTTTTTCGAATTGGTGGTGTAGTGTCTCGTGTAATGGCTAATACACATGAATATCGCTTAACTAATAGTGTGCCTGTGTGTCTGTTTGTTAACAAAATGTATATATATATCTCTCGTTTAGCCCGATACTACTGACCGGTAAATATTCCTTGTAATCATTCGAATAACATGCAACTGTCAGAATATGTGTGTGTTTGGTGTTTGGAAAAGCTTAAAAACTAGTTTCAATTTTCATTTTCGAGTTGTTCTTGTTTGTTTGGTGTTTTACCTCATTGAGGCCAAAAAGTGGTTTCGGGCTTTCGGTCTATTCCTCGGGCGCGCGCATGCTCTCCGGTCCGATTCGTAGCAGTAATGGCTGTGTAAAAAACAATACAAGACAAATATAAGTTAACTATTATGGCTATAGGATAAGGCGCAAAGAACACTCACCGCTTGATTTAGATTTTCGGTGGCCGTTTTTGCCCCCAAAAGAACAGCAGCAACAGTAAATAAAAGAATGTTAGGTCAAAGTCAATATAATGCGCGTCAAAAGAACACAACAAAGGGGATTCTAACAAAAGTAGTGGGTAGTGGAAGGAAGCACGTACAAAAAATAAAAGGAAAACAAAGTGTTACTGTTCGCTCTTTTATGCTTGCAAAATCGATCTTCTTCATATTTTTCATATCATATGCATTCTAATTGCATTACTCTTTCCTTGGCTGTGTTGTGTGTGTGTGTGTTTGTGAGTGTAAATCTATTCTTTGTCCGTGTCGTAGTCATCGTCCGCCATCGCGCCATTGCGCCACCCGCCACCGTTAACGTGTTGCCGCCTTAAAGTTGTCCGGCCTGCTCCGGCCCGGGTGCTGGTCCAGCCGCGACCGGGGTGAACTGATGCTGTGCGGCATAGTAGGTGGCCGGCATGCTAAACTGATTGGCATACGGATTTGTGCCCGGAGCCGCTGCTGTGGTCAGCACTCCGGCCGCTTCGTACATGTAGGCGGCACCCGGTGGTGGTGCCGGGGCGACGGCTGCAGCTCGAGCAGCGGCTGCTGCTACGGCCGCAATGGGCGGCGAATTGGCCGGTGTGTAATGTACTAATGGTGTTGTTACCGCAGCCGGCTGCGGCGGCGGTGCATAGTTGCTGCCATCATCCTTGGATGGCTTGGGCTGTTGCTGCTGCTGCTGTTGGGCCAACTGCTGAGCCAACTGTTGTTGCTGCTGCTGCTGCTGTTGCTGCGGCGGCGGCTGATAGTGCTGTACACCCGGCTGCTGGTAGTCACGTTTCGGCAACTGTTGGAAGCGCGGCGGCATGCCCCCAGCTCCGGCGCCTTGGGGCACAAATTGTCCACGACTGCGATATGCCTGCGGCATATACTGACCGCCCTGCTGGTGCGCCATATGCGGCTGGGGTCCGGTGCCGACTCCGGCAGCTCCGCCGGCACCACCGCCATTACCACCACCATGGTGGCCCATTATGGCTCGAGGTCCGCCACTGTTGAAGGGCGCCCTCGGGCGATAGGTGCTCCCGTTGCGATGTTGCTGTCCACCGCCACTGCTTCCGTCCTGTCCCATTTGGTTCATGCGGTTCCAATTGCCGCCCATACCGCCACCACCTCCATTCTGCTGATAGTTATTGCCGCCAGCGGCATACTGTGGGTAGCCACTGCCGTTGGGTGGTCCCCCGCGATTGTTATTGTAGCCGCCGCCGTTGCCTCCCGCCTGATAGTTGAGAGGATTGCTATTGCGCTGCTGATACACGCCGTTGTGACCGCCATGGCTTCGATCACCGCTACCATTGTTGTTCCAGCGCTTGTTGCCGCGATATCCGCTGCTTGGCATTGAGCGTGCGAGATCCAAAAGCGCTTGCGACGGCGTCTGGCCCGCCTCCTCCAGCACCGAGATCAGCTCACGCGCCTGCTTGGCATTGTCGGGCGTGAAAAGGGTGTAGGCGGTGCCCAGCTGCTGGCAGCGTCCCGTGCGCCCAATGCGATGCACATAATTCTCGGATGAGTTGGGATAATCATAGTTAATCACATACTGCAAATCCTCAACGTCCAGGCCGCGTGAGGCCACATCGGTGGCAATCAGAATATTGGACTTGCCGTTGCGGAAATCCTTTAGCACCGAATCACGCTCATTCTGGGTCTTGTCGCCGTGAATGGAGGTGGCGGTGTATCCCTCGGTGCGGATGATCTGTAATATCTCCTCCACCTGGATGGGAGAGAAGGGAGACATAGTTTAATTAGCTTTCAAACAGTACAACATCGAATTACAAAGCCTAGGAATGCAGTAAAGACCCTGGAGCTAACTGGGTTTAAATTTCATTTAGTAAAGACAGCAAGCGTCTGCATTGGATACTTTGTATACTCTGAGGGAGCCAAGCTAGTTGCCGAGTTGTTGTTTATCAGGGGAAATTCCACACTGTGTGCCAGGAGAATCCGCGTCAAATTCTATGACAGAAGGCCAGGAAAGATTCGAGCATTAACCGTCTAGACCCGAAGAGTGCCTTCAGGCGGCATGCCTTGTAGCAATGAAATAGTGATAGGAACCTATTCAATCAACGAAAGGTTCTACGTTGTTTTTTAAGATCATATTTGAGTTTAGAAGAAACAAATCACCCTAGAAAAAAAATTGTCATAGAATTTCTTTTATTACTGTGGAAAGTGGAGCCTTGTATACATTTACAAGGAGAGGAGAAATGCGAAGACCTCATCGAGTAAACTCTAAAAAGAATGTTATCTTATGATACGCATAGCTTTGGCAAGGAGTCATCAGTGTGTGGCGTGGAACTGTTTCAAGATCGGCAAAAACTTTACATTTTGATAAACAAATTTCAGATTTATTTCTAGGAATCTGGAAAAGTCTTCTATAATACAAAAAATTGTTAACACTCACCCTAATCTTGGTCTCAACGAAAATGATGATTTTCTGTCCATTGTTGGCCGCATTATTGATGGTTGGAGCAATCTCCTTGAGCAGACGCACCAAGCGCTGCGGCTTCTCCATCTCGGTACAGATCTCTACTATCTGGCGAATGTTGTGATTGGCTGACAGGCTCATCGACCCAATGTTAATTTGGATGTAATCGTTTAGGAAGTCGCCCGCTAAGGCCTGCACCTCCTTGGGCCAGGTGGCGGACCACATCACCACCTGACGGTCCGGGCGAATCTGTTCGATGATCTTACGGATCTGGGGCTCAAAGCCCATGTCCAGCATGCGGTCCGCCTCGTCCAGCACCAGGTAGGTGCATCTCTGAAGGTTAGTGTTCCGATTCTCTAGAAAGTCAATCAAACGACCGGGTGTGGCGATGATCACCTCAACGCCGCGTTCCAAGTCCCGGGCCTGAGGCACCTTGGACGATCCTCCAAAGATGCATGTATGACGTATTTCGGGCTTGCACAGATGCCCATAATCACGCACCACCGACTGGATCTGCTGGGCCAGTTCACGTGTGGGTGCCAGCACCAGGGCGATGGGTCCCTCGCCGCGCATAATGGGCGGCTGCTTGGAAATATGCACAATGGCTGGCAGCATGTAGGCCAACGTCTTGCCGGAACCCGTCTGGGCGATGCCCACCAGATCGCGACCAGAGAGGGCGATGGGCCAGCCCTGTGATTGGATGGCCGTGGGCTTGGTGAAGCCCTGGCGCGTCATTTCTTCGATGACATGAGCTGGCAGCGAGCTCTCCTCAAAGCTCACCACAGGATGCGGTAGCTCCTGCCCAGTCACAGTGATCTCCAAATCGCGACGAATGTCGGCCACCTGCTGCTCGGACTTGGCCAAGGTGTTGGGATGTACAATATAAAAGTCCTTGTGAAACGGCTCCAGGTTCTCCCAAATCGGTTTGACCAGATTGCGGCCCGGATTCTTGGCCTTCTCTCGCTGAATCTCGGCACGCTCCTCCTTAGAAAGCATGCCCAAAGCGGCGGCATTGTAGTTATTACTTTGGTAGCCACCTCCACCGCCGTTGTGCGGCTTCTGGTACCGCTGTCCATAGCTGGGATTCTTGCCACGCGGGCCGCCATAACCACCGGCGCCATTACCACCTGCACCGGCTGCACCGCCTCCAAGTCCATTGCCGGCAAAGGTCACACCGTTCTGCTGACGGTAGGGATTGCCTCCTGCTCCGGCTGCGGCGCCAATGCCCATGCCATTCTGGATGCCATAGGCCATCACGCCGTACGGCTGGCCAAAGTGCATGCTACCGGCGGCACCGGCCGCTCCATTTATGGCTGCTGCTCCGCCGGCACCGGCAAAGTTGTTGCGCGGATAAAAGGGACGCTCGTGGCGCGGTCCGTTGCCTCCGCCTGCGCCTCCGGCTGCACCGTTACCGTAGTAGCCGCCGCCCGTGTGTTGCTGAACGCCTCCGGCGTTGGGTGGATATGTTCCTGCATACATCGCTCTAAATCCTAGCTTCTGGATCAATGGAAATGCGGAGAAAAGGACAACAAAAGTATCGCTTAGTAAAGGCAGAATTCTTAGAGAAACACAAAAACAAAAAACACCGCACAGAACCGCACTGCGCGCACCAGCACACATGCACAGACTTTGCACTTTTGTAACTGTTTTGCTCTCTCTCTCTCGCCGCCGCGGTTACTATCGGGATTCTCCTTCGCTTTTTCGTTTCCACTCACCGTGTTAGTGTTGCCTGATGAGTTAAAAAAAATAGAAATAGAGAAACGGCTCTACTGAACGGGAGGCAAGACTAGACTAAACCAATGATGGGAAACGTGCTCGACAGGGAGACTCGAACTGGGGCTCGGGATGACAGGAGAAGCAGGGCCAACCACCTATCCGCCACCCACCACCGAAAAAATCAATACAGCATCGCAGCGGCAGCGACGCTGCACGAGCCGCCGCAGAGAGAGAGAATGAGAGAGTAACCGAGACGGAGAGAAGACGCGCAAGAGTGGGACAGGTAGTGGGGCGGGGGGAAGCGAAAGAGCAAGCAGCGACAAAGAGTAACAAACGCAGCACCGCGCACACACAAAAAAAAAAAAAAACGAAAAAAAAAAATGCATTTCATTTTCACGCCTCACGTCGATTCCACACTCACCTTTTCCTGTTGGACTGTGTAGTTTTACGATTTATGTATTAATGCGCTGCAATTGTCATTGGCCTGCAGCTTCTTGCAGCCTATTTCGGTTTTTTTCTGCCTCCTATTCAAGTCCTGTCTCGTTTAGTTGTGTTTTGCTTCGCTCTCTTTTCGTCACGCTCACGCCTCTTCGCTAATGGTAATTGATTGCAATTGCCGTCGCATTCGCTTACCACGGGAAACTAACTGTAAAGCTAACTAAAGGTGTACTTGGTTAAACACTAGGAGCTTGTTAACTAATCCTAATTCTTGTATTTTAGATTTGTACAACAAAAAAAAAAACGCGTTTGTAGCAGCAAGTTGTGTGGTGAACGGTGTGACCGTGGCCGGTCGTTTGGTCGCTCGTACACGTTCAGTCTGGCAACTCACCAGTGCTGCCAGACTTTTCGTGTATTTGACCAACGTCATGGCAGCTCTGCTCCATTCCAGTGTGACCAGATGGCGACCGCGTAAAATCACCACTTTTCCCCGTAGGACAGTTTCATCGTTTTCAAGAGTATTTTCGCTCGCTTTTCTTATATTTTTGACAAAAACGTAAACAAACCAAATTTTAAGAACTTATGGAGAAGGTGGAGGCTGTATACGTGCCCAACGTGGACGCCTACCGGCGGCTGCTGAGCAAGACGGTGTCGCAGCTGCTGCTGGACAAGGGTGCCGGCCAGGCGAGCAACCAGTGCCTGGAGACGCTCACCCAGATGCTGCAGGCACGTAAGTCTAAATAAAAGCATTGTCCGTACCCTGTTGTAGCTCCTAATGGGCATACTCACCTTTGCAGTTATCGTGGAGATCGGGAACTCGGCGCACAACTACTGCGAACTGAGCGGACGCACAATGCCCACCGTGGGCGATGTGAGCCTGGCCCTCATTAATATGGGCATCACGATCAGCAGCCTGGATCCGTACATGCGGAGGGAGGCCCATACGCCAATACCCCTGCCGCCGCAACAGACGCAGCAGCGCCAGCTAAGCCTTCTCCAAGCTGGGAGCAAATCCTCGCATCCGCATTACGTGCCCAGCTACTTCCCGGCGATGCCGGATCCGCATGCCTACATCCGAACGCCCACGCACAAGCAGCCGGTGACGGAGTATGAGGCGATCCGCGAAAAGGCCGCCTGCCAGAAGCGGGACATTGAGAAGGCGCTCACCAAATTCCTGTGCAAGACCACGGAGACGAACAATCTCTTTCCCACCGAGGACAACATGTTTCCCCGTGAGTGCCACGCAACGCTCAAAATATTTTATATTTTATTTATCTTGTATAATCTTCCATTTAGTGATTGCCTGTAAGCCCGCTTTTCCGCCCTATGCTGCCGCTTTGAATCCCACGGATCAGGTGTTTGACTTTGAGGAACTGGAGTACCATTACCTAGTGGCTAATCGGACAGAAGATGCACCCAGTAAAGGTGCGTCTTTGCCTCTCCCAATATCCCCCAAATTCATTTTCTAAATATGGATATTCGCTCTATTTACAGAAGACGGCGAGGAGGGCGATAGCGACAATGAGGAGATGGACGGTGACAAGTCCAAGGAGGAGAAGCCTGAGCTGGAGATCAAACCCAACTCCACCACAAACAAGGCAATACTGGAGAATCCCAATATCGACAATCCCTACTTGCGGGCAGCCACATTGCCTAAGCGATCCAAGACTGGTCCTGCTCCTGGAATCATGTCCAGCAGGAGTCTGGCCAACGCGGCTCCAACGATACCCACGCCTTCCACTTTAGATATAACCAAAACTAGTGTCTAGATGTAGTATGTAACCATAGTCCAAGTTTTATATAAATGAAGTCCCAAAATAAATGTGAACGCGTTTTTCTTTTCAAGTCTCAGGCTCAAGTTACCTAGAAAGGTGTTGTTAAAATATTAAAAAATAGCACACAAAAATTGAATTAAAAAAAAACTTAAATTCAGTAAGCAGATTTTCTAACCCTATGAAAGCTAACACAAAAATGATTTCCGAATTGAGTTTAGTTCATTTTTGGCTTAGTTATAGATTTTTTAGGTTTTGATTTTCCCAAAAATTGTATAAAATTTTGGATTAATATTTAAATTAAATTAAAAGTATGCAGATTTATTACCCTATTAAAAACTAACCTCGGAACAGCTTTCCTAATTGAATTTTTGAAAATATTTGCTGTCCATGGGTATTAGCATCAATTAGGTGCATATGGCGTTTTTATAGTTTTGATAAATTGGATTAAATGTGCACACTCCTAGCCACTTGTGATCCTAGCATTGGGATTATTACGATGGCCACTCGACCAGATGCAAAGACCCCCATAAGCACCTAAGTTTCAAGTAGGTGTGTCGCTTCTGTCCATACGGAATGGATGCAGTCATTGGGGATAATTCATTGTGAAATCATTTTTAATAAACTCCAATTGAACATGGCTGTAAGCGAGGAAGTCTTTTTTTTAATATGATTCTTCCGGGATAGTCTAGAATAACCACTACCACACAAACACCCAACCACACTTACCCACCACTCAACCTCAACTTTCAGATGGGTTACCACTCAGAAGATGCTAGAACTAGTTGGGAATTATGGTGTCAAGCGAGTGATTATTAATATTTTGTTTTTTTTTAATATTTTTTTTTATAATATTTAAAATTGCAAATAAAGGGGCAAAACCGACTTGCCTGTTGATTTTATATTTTTATAAACAAACAAATCGAAACAAACTTAAATTTAAAAATTTAAGAAATCAAAAATATTGCAAATTTTTAAACATTTCGATAACCATTTCGATAACCAAAAAGGACATAAATTATCGATTACTTGCCTGCATTTTTATATTTACACAAAAAATGAGCTTTTTGCAAATACAAAATAGTAAGTAATCATTCCTAGTAAAAAGATACTGTTGAAATGCTAGGTATCTGATTGACTTATTATCCACATATATTAAAAAAAATATTTAAAAAATCAGGCTTATCAGGAAATCGGTAGAGATAGATGCGAAAAAAATAAATAGAATATAATATAATATGCTATTTTTAATTTATATTTCCGCGTGACTCGTTCAACTGTTAAATATTTGTTCGTGGGAAGGAAATTCACTGCTATGTAACCATTTCAAAGTTTTCTTTTTATCGTACAGATTAGATAGCTTTATCTGTCCAGGCAATTCTTTCAGCGAAGAATTACCTTGAAACCAGGTCTGAAAAATAATATCCCCTTGCTGAGTGTTTTGGGTGTGTTGTTCTGTGCGAATAATAATGATCAATGGATCAGCGATAGATATTAGACATATAGAAAGAATGTGCGAGACTTTGCAGTTTGTTTCTTTTTTTTTTTTGTAATTTAATTTAATTTACATTAAAAAATATAATTTGTAAATAATGAAATATAATCAATAATTCATCAAGGTGTTCAGATGTTTGGCTGTTGTTTGAATCGTTGATCTGAATTATTTGTAGCAGTTGAGTTTGAGTTTGAGTCTGAGTCTGAGTTTTGATTTTGATTCTTAGAGTTGATTTATTTGTTGTTGCTGTTGTTGTTTATTGACTTCATTTCTGTTCAAAATCCATTGTGACACATATATATTGGCGAGATATATACATGCATATATATTTGTAGATATATATTGTATTAATAGATTGATATAAATGGTATTGCTTCAGATAATTGTTGTAAATAATTTCAATTATTGTTTAGGGCGGGAGTCACGGGTCGGTAGTGGACACTAGTGGACGTGTGGACACTTAAGCTTCGGCCTCAACCTCCTCCTTCACCTTGGCATCGCCGGGCTTGCCCTTGGACCAGTCGGGTTTCTTCTGCTCATTGGGGTCGTGGTCGTCGGATATGTGGATGTGGATCGATCATGGTTGGCATAAACGAAGGAGAAACAAGAAAATATATCGTAATTAGTAAGGGCATCTAAGAGTCGGTGGCCACATACAACATCTGGATGCTCGGTGCCGGCACTAAAAACTACATTGTGTCTGTGATCTACATTTACAAGTGAGGAGAGATAATTGACGGTCAACTTGATGATCTCATTTTGAGAATAAAGGTAAGATTTAACAAATCTTACATCTTTTAGTCTCGATAATATTATCGATAAATATCGACCAAGTGACGAGAGTGCGTCGAAAAAAAGACATAATTGTCGGTCAACTTAATATTCTCTTTTTGAGAATAAATATTGAATGTAGTCTTGATGATATTATCGATAAAAATCTATCAAATTGACCTTCAACGTTCAGATAGTGTATTTGTGTGATATCAAAAACAGAGTGTGAGAGTGGTTCAAACTACTGACTAAAGACAGCTACAGATCGTAGAGAGGACAGATACGGATACGGATCAGTGTGCGACAAAAGAGATAGTATATAGTATATATATAAAGAGAGACATATAGAGCGGTTGCGGTGCACACGGGTGCTCAAGACAAACAGAAGGAATCTGGTTCTGGATCACACACTCAGGAATCTTACACTTTTTGGCTTGCTTTAGCACAGCGGCATCTTTTATCTTTTTCTAAAACGTCGGCAGGAGAGATAGATATCAGATATAAAGATCGGTGTCATGTTGTCTCGACGTCGATTATAGTTTAATCGTTTGTCGATTGTCGATTATTAGCACTTAGGACTCCCCTAGTGGATACCCGTTTCGAAACTTACCTCCTTCTCCTCCTCCTCCAGCGTGAACTCCTTCTTCTTCACCACCTTCAGCTGGTTGCGGAAGTTGAACTCAGCGGCCTTCTTCTGCAGCTTGGCGAATTTGTTTTCGTATTTGGAGACCTTCTTCAGGGCTGGCTTGACGCTGCAAGTTTGAAAGGGTAGAAAATTCGATTAATAATCGCCGACATATCGAATTGCTGGTGTGTACTTACAACTTGCCGCGAAGATCGTTAACTTGGGCATTGAGATCGTTGATCTGTGTTGAGCGAGAGAGAGAGAGTTGGGAAGAGAAAGGTTATGCGATTAGTGAAAAATAATCTATTGTTGGCAGTCGGTCTATCGACACGTAATGCTACAGCTACGGCGGGCAACTATCAAAATCAAAATGCTGCTTGAAGAAGTTTGTCTTCGGTTTTCGATTTTTTTGCGGGCAAGCATGCAAAGGGGACACAGGAAACGGGATGCAGAGACATATTATATATATGGGGGATACGATACTCTACCATTGCTAATGCTATTATTAACTAAAACTATTACTAGGTACTGCTATTGGTACGTGCTGGCGTGCGAGAGAGAGTGGTGAGTGAGTGCGTGCGAGCGAGCGAGCCAGCCATACGAGCCAAGTTCTCAGTGGTCTAAAACTGCCTAGTGGGAGCGAGACGAGGATAGTGGTAATTGCGTTTTGGCTGTGGTTTTGATTGGTTGGATTTCGGATTTTCGTGGATTGGCGCTACTTTATTGGGGATTTTCAGCTCGCGCCTCTCGTTAATTGAACAGCATAACATCCAAATGTCGATTGCTTTTGCTTTAATGCTTTATTTGTAGTTTTATAGAGAGTATTGTTTCGTTTATACATATATACACTAGACAGAGACAGAGAGAGTCAGAGTGAGACAGCGACAGAGTGATAGAGAGGGGGCGTGAGAGTCAGAGTCAGATTCGGATACGGAGTGGGTGAGACAGATCGAGCGACGTTGGCCTGACTGGAACTGCAACTAGAAAGGAAATGGAAACGTAGACTGGAACTGAAACGGAAGCTGAGACTGAAACCCAAATGGGCGACTGGTGGGGTACTGAGGTACTGCTTATTGGGATCGTTATCGCTATCGCTATCGTTATCGAAGCGCTAATAACCAGGCTCCTCTGCTTGCTTCCCTTCGTTATTTTGTTTTGTGTTGCATTTTCTGATCTGCTTTTTTCATTTCTTTGCTGTGCTTGTTTCTCTTTCTTTCGATTTTTGTTTGTTTGGCTGCGCACGCTGATTCCTGGCGGGTAATCGTGTAACGGTTATCGGTCTCGGTAATCGGTAATCACGTTTAGTAGCTAGCATTAAGTGATTTACAATCGACGCTTGGCTTGTATGCTTTTCAACTTTGGAATTCGGTTCTTCTTTGCTTTGCTTTTCTTTTTACATTTTTTAGATTTTTGTTTCTTTCTTTTTTTTTGTGGCTTTTCGCGGACAGGAGACAGTTATAGAAAAACAGAAAAAGAGTGACAGAAAAACAGAGAGATAGACAGAGTGTGAGCGGAAATGAGAACAATGTACACTGACATTATTTACAATGAAGTGCGGGGAATAGATTTGGTGGCTGGGCAGAGAGGGCAGTATAGGGCGTGGCTGATCGGGATTGGGGTTCTTGGCTGCTTTTGCTGCTTTGTCGGTCGTTTCGGTGTATTTTGTATGCTTTGTGTGTTTATTTTGTATATTTCTTGTACTGCTACATGCAAAGTTTCGCGTGCGTGCGTGCATTGCTTTGCGAATCGTGTGCTGTGTAACTGTGGGCGTGACTGTACTTTTTTTGAATTGTGCTAGTGTGCTCGGGTGCTTGTTGTACTTGTGCTTGTAATTGTTTAATTGTAATTGTGTTTGTGGATCGGACGCACAGACTAAAGTGCAGTTGAATATAGTAGTGGCTGTAACGCGACGACAGCGGCACAAACAAATTGTTGGTTACAGTTAGAGAAAAAAAGAGAAGTAACACACACACAAAACAAAGTTCACAAATGGTGCAACAAACTAGTTATCTTGCTGTTGTTGTAGTTGTGCAATTTACTAATACTACATTGCTGTTTTCTGTTCTTGTTTTTGTCTTAATGCGTTTATCGTTTGTCGCATATTGTATATAGTTTTTTTTTGTTTCAAGGGAGAGAGAGAGAGAGAGGGGTGACTGATGAGCGTACTTGGATTGCCAGCTAAATTAAACAATTTGATATGAAAGGAGGGGAGTGGCGGTGCCAGTGACTTGTGTTTTCGTGCTTATGTGCGCTTGGGAGCAGACTTAACCTCACTTCATGTTCGGATATAACCTCACTGAGAGCACGTGCCTAGTGGCACGGCATCTGGTCACACTTTGAGTGCTAGTGGACCGGAAATGCGTTGAGCGGTCGATTGTTTCGATAACGATTTGTTGGCAATCCTCGCGTTCTCAGCAATGACTTTGTGGCTGTTTCGTGTTTCCGTCTTTTGAGTCTTTTGGCTTTAAACGTGAGTAACAGCGACGTTAGAAACTCGGAACTCGGAATTAAATTGAAAATTGAAATTGAAACAGGGAGTAGTACGAATAAATAGTCACAATAGTGCACCCACCGATACCCACATACATACATATATGCTTCTGGGGGCGCTGGGACGCAAAAGGTTTTTATTTCTTTTTTGTTTTTCATATTTTTTTTTTTGTCAAACAGTCAAGTAAAACAGATACAAACTAAGAGACATGTTTTGATGCGCATTCAACAAGTAAGAAAGAAACAACGGAACTGAACGGAACGGAAACGAACATGATACTAGAACTCAAATGAATACTTTAGAAAATCGATTCAATTTTTAGTTTTGATACAATTTTGTTGCATGTTGCATTCTGTCTTTGGGTGAGTTTTGTTGGTTGGTTGGTTGTTCTTTTGTATTCAGAGTTTTTGACATTGATTGATTGATTGAGAACGAGAATTGAACGTTTTAAATTGAAATTGAAATTGTTGCAGTACCTCCCAGTCTTTTTTCCTGACTTCGTATTCCAGATCCCATTTCTGGCCTTCACAAATATACATACGCTCGTAATACTCTTCGCAAATCTCTTGCAATTCGCCTGCAAAAACATTTTATTTTTCGGGATTTGGTTTTGATTGATTTTAGTTTGTTTTGTTTTTTGTATATATATGTATACATATATATATATATATACTTAAAATTTCGTTTGCTTATATCGGCGATCGACGTTTTACGATAAAAAGTTCTAAATCTAGGTATGACTAAAACTAGTTATGATTGGCATTTACTGTTTATAGAGTTTTCTTTTGGTTTATCGCAATAATGGTTATCAATATATAACTTATCGTTTGTTGTTTCGCAGCTTCATTAGATGTTATGTGTTCGATGAGTTTTCAATTCTTTAATTTTCGCTTGGTTTTTTCTGTTTCTGTTCTGAAATTCGATATTTGGGGAACGGAACACCTCGGAGCGGACCGGATCGGAACGAGACGGAATGGAACGGAAGCGATCGTTACGGTTTACGTTATTTTCTCATTATTGGAAGCGCGTTCCATTTGTCGAGTCCATATTATTCGGGTTTAGTTCAAAGTGACAATTAGTCAAAAGGTAGTCCTTAGACAGTCCTACAAGCTTCCATTTCGGCGGACCGAAGAAGTGGCTTGGGGATGACGGTGGCGACGGGTAAACAGTGCCTGTGAACAGTCCGTTTCCGGCCGGATAGATGTATGTACACGGTCGGACTGGGTACAGTTTCCTCTGTCGCCGCCGCCAATATGTTTGAAGCGAGAAGATCTCTCTGATATTTTTTGTTTGTTTGTTTTTTATTTTCTGTAGTTTAGCGCAGTTAAAACAATATCAAAATTAGGTAAAACAAACAGAAGTATCGCAGTAAAAAACTAAAAATATGATTAGGAAATATTTAGAAATGAAATCAAGTAATTAAATATCAAGGGCATAATTGTAAAGTAAAGTTATGATTAATAATCGTTTTATGTATAATATCTTATATTGTTTTTTTTTTTTTTTTGGCTTGATAAGAAAGTAAGAAAAAAACATTCGATTTTGGTTTCTTTTTCTTATTTTTGTTTTCGTATTCGTTTTTTGTTTTTTTATATATTTTTTCTTGGGTGCATGGACAAACTTGTTTGTAAATCTTGGGGAATTTACCTCTTGGGCCTTGACTTTCTGCACGTGTTCTAAATCAAACTTATCGCCCTCCAAATTGTAAAGGCGTTGCCAATATTGTTTGCATATTGTTTGCAGTTCGGCTGCGGTAAACAGTAACGTCGCGTTGGCGTAACGTGATTGAGAAGACGTAACGACAAAGTTTGTTTCGGATTCAATGTGCGAGTGTCGGTTGTGCGTGTTCGTATGTTTGCGTGTGTGTGTGTGTCGGGTACGGATCAAAGAAGAGAGAGAGAGATAGATTCAGATAGAGAGTGAAAGTAAGAGAAAGTGAGTAAGTGAGAGACAGAGAGGGTGGGGGGAAAGAAAGGTGTGTCATGGACATAGAAGTAGAAACAGAGATAGATGTAGTTAAAGACATACAGATAAAGATAGAAAGAGTGTAAAAGATGTATAGAGAGATAGAGATAGACAGATAAAAAGATAGAGATTGATAGGTAGAGAAAGAGAGAGACGACGACAACGACGCATTAAATTGTTTTTGTTTCGATTTGATTTTGTTTGTTGGTTTTGTTTGTTCGATTGTTTGGTTGGCGCGTTTTTCGAGAAAAAGAAGGATTAGATTAAGATTTGATTAATATAAAGTTATAGATTGAACTCGAGTTCTTTATCACCTACAAATATGTTCTAAATGTAAGACAGTGTTTCGTTTTTGCGTGCAACATGAAGTGTAAAGGTCTGTAACGGTATCGGTGTTTGTAATTGTTTTGGTTTTTGGTGCGTGACTGTACTTCTGGAATGACTGTACGTGGCTGGCCCTAACCTCTGGTACCTGCGCTACTTAACAACGTTCCCTTCTAGTTTACGATTGTTTATTATAATTAATATTATTATTTTTTGTTTTGTTTTAGTATTAGTAAAAGCTATTGTTGTTGAACAAAATCACAAAAATACAAAAAATATTGTAGTGTTTGCTACAGTAAAAAGCCAAAAATCTTGTGTAGCCACAAAAGTAAGCTTAAAGCTAAAGCCGCAAAAAGCAAAATAAGTCGCACACAAATACGGTGACATCAAAAAAGGTATCGTCTCGACATTTGTTGCAATCGGCTGGGGGGTTTTTTTTTCATTTTGTTTAGTACTTGAAGGCAGCGAAGTTACTTTCGACCGGGTCCTGTATATATATACATATATATAATAGATCCCGATCTGTAGGCTCTTATCTTACGGGTTAGCTGCTTTGAAACTAGGGCTCTACTTTCTATATGGTATATACTGTGCTCTACAAGTGCGTTGATCTATTCTCGGGTGCCCAGACACCTCGATGTGTTTCGGGGGTACAGTTCTCGCCCCGTTTGGGGTTAACTACTAGTTTGCTAGTCCGCCGGACACAAAAAAAAAGAAAATAAGACGAAAAAGATAAAGACACGCAGACACACAAATACGTATTGAGATCCGCAATATTTGCATATATCTTTGGAGCTGGTTTGCGTTGGTGTCTGTCTAAAGAGTTATCGACAAGTTCTACGATCTGCAAGAGATTGAAACTCTATGTGTATATCAACTGTATCAACTGGCTGCTTGCCTCAAAGTCCTTTCTGGCTACCTCGTGCTCGAGATCGTACTTTTCGGACTCCAGTTTCAGTGTCTTACTGTGATAGTCCTGACAAACTTTCTGAAGAGTATCTGGGGAACGAAGTGTGGTTAACAGGGGGTTCGATCTGGATAAGTGTGTCGTGTATCGTGTGTGTTGATTGATTGACTGAATGGTGTAGGAGTTTGTAGTGTATAGTGTGTGAGGGAGGAAGGGAGAGAGATAACCTAACATATACACTTCTCTGCATATAGAGTTGACATATAGAAAGAGACCTGTTATCGTGGTGAAAAGCTATAGCTATTGAGTTTTCTGTACAGTTTTAGTGCTTAGTTCGGGCCATAACACTTCCACGAACATCTAGTGTATTATACAATCAAGATTTAGATATAAAAATATATAGAAAAAGATACAAAGAGATAGATAGAGAGACAGCTGACAGAAGGTGTTTATTGTTGTTGTTGTTGTTGTTAAGCGTTAAGAGAGCTCGAGACTTTTGATTTTGATCGAGGATAGACTTAGGCGTATTTAGGAGGCGCATAAATAGTTGGTGGTGTATGTGTACCTCAACATCCTTGCGTTTAACAACATACTCAAGATCATATTTCTGGTCCTCCAATTTATTAATCCTGTCATAGTGTTGCTTGATCAGAGTTTTGAGTGTGTCTGTTCTCAGTGGGTATTGGAGAGTGGTATTGGAGTGTTGGAGTATTGGTATGTTGGAGTGTTGGTGTAGGTTGGTGTATTTTGGTGTGTTTTGGTGTGTTGGAGTGGGGTATGTTGGAATGGGATATCGACAGACAAAGAGAGATAGAAATAGAGACACATTTAGATACATATGTTCAACACAATGTAATTAAGACTAGTAGAAGACTCCTCTGCAACGCTGAGATCCGTTGGTGTTGCGGGTAAATCGGTTATCCTGGACTCATGTGCTTCGTGTCCTTGTGTGTTATGTGATGTGATATGGGTGAGTGTGTGAGTGTGGTGTATGTATGCGATAGATGACACTTGTTCAACTTTCATTTATAATTTTAAGTTTAATTTGCGACAAACGGATGTGCTAGATCAGTTTGCCGCTCTTTCTATTGATTGATTCGATTTATTTTTCCATTAATTGTTTTTATTCATTATCATCATCATAATTTCTTTTATGTCATCACCCGGCGGCAGCTGCAGGGCAGGTCACAGCTTCGATTGGCATTCCTGCTTGCCTTGCAGCTGTCCAGCCAGGTTTTTGCTTTCTGAGGGGGGACACTCGTGGACCGAGGCAACTCACCTTCGCTGGCATCGCTGAGATTCCTGGGACTGCCGCAACGTTCTTCAATGATGCGTCTACGTTCAGCCGCTTTGCGTTCCTGTTCTTTCTTCAGCTCCTCAGCGGCTTTCTTACGCAGCAGCAACTGTTGAAAGAGAGAGAGAGAGAGATTTCAAAGGTTGATGAGGATCATTTTTAGATTCATTTGTTAACTTACCCTGAGTTTCTTCTTCCTCTCTGGGGTCATGAAACCCTTCTTGGCCTTCTTGGCCTTGGAGGCTTCCTCCATGCGCTTGCGCACCTCAGCACGCTTGCGCTCGATCTCAGCCTGTTTAGCCTTCTTAGCCTGCAAATTGATAATAACGAGAACAATTGAAGTTCAGCTTCGCCTGGGTCCACATCCAACTGGACAGTCGCACACACGGCACATGGACACTGATACGGAAACGGAGACGGACATGGTTACGGTTACGGGCACACACGTACACAAGTGTACCTCCTCGGCCTTCACTTTGGGATCATTGGGATCCTTGGGCGGACCGGCGGGTGCGGCAGCAGCAGCAGCAGGCGCCGCCTTGCCATTGGCTGCCGGTGCTGCTCCTGGCTTGGCAGCCGCTGCCGCTGCTGCCGGTGCCGCAGCCGCCGGTTTGGCCGCTGCCGGAGCTGCAGCTGCAGCCGGAGCTGCTGCCTTTTTCTGTAAAGAAATTTAAAAAATATAAGATTAGTTGAATTTTTATAATAAACAAAATGAAGAACAGCTAATGGTTATGCATGGGAGAAAGCTGCCAAAGATGGCCGATTATTATTTCGGAAAAGGAATCTACTTTGGAATCTTCTTTAAATCAAAAAGTTGTACCCCTTTTGGGTTACACTGGAAGGGAGGTTGGTCTCTGGGTTTCCCAAATAAAGTTAAACTTCACTTTGTAAGGTTAATTTCACTATCAACATTTTGTATTGAAAATTGAAATTACTTTTCTTTTAAATAAATGAAATAAATAAAGTTAAACTTCATTTTGAAAGGTTTATCTATTTTTTTAACATTTTTTTTAATAGTTTTTTTTGAAATAATGGCTTTTTGCAGCTTCTCCTTGCACAAACCGGAACCGGAAACAAGGCGAGGACAGTGACAGAGTGACAGAAAAAAAGGGACAGTGGACAGTGGACACACACTAACGATAACAGACATAGCTTCGATGTTGATTATCATTATCGGTGTCGTTCGGCAGGGGATCCTTAAGCGAAAGTGGTTAAAGGCGGGCGCTGCTTAGCGATCCTGTGGGTGGCAAGAGCAAGGCACTGTGGCGGGGGGTATGGCTTGGCCCTAAAACTCTAACCTACTTACCTCAATTGTAACCATAAATCCAGTAAATGCCATCCGAATTCCATTAGAATCCCAGCCCGATGCCGGTGCGTGTACAGTGTGAATATAATGCTTTACTGCAGGAGAAAGGGGGGGAGGTGGAATGTTGTGTTAATCCAACTGGTTTTTACTGGAGGAGATCTCTAATTGAGCGATACTCACCTCACCTCATCATCAGCCATTTTGATTTGTGTTTTTGGTTACTGCAAGTGAAACAGAGAAGGAAAGCGAGAGGTGAGCTCAAGGTGCTGGAAACTGGAGGTGTATGCTGAGTGGAAATGTTCGATGACATCATTCCCAAATGTCCTATATATATGTATATATATATCTATATATCTCAGCTTTTTAGCGGATATATGTTTAAACCATAAATCACGGGCTCTCTCTCTCTCTCTTAACGCCCACAGTGCGTATGCGCAATGCATATAGCGGCATATTACGTATACGCAGCAGTGGCCATGCCGTATATGGGAGCAGCCACAGATCGCTCTCTCGTGAGAGCGGTCTCTCCCCCTGTCTCTCTCTCTTTCGCCTATTTACTGTTGCGTGGGCGAGCAATAGCTTCGCTCTTTGATATCCGATTACAAATGAATGCCAAGGAATATCAAAGATTTGTTGGGATCTCAAAGGGACGGGGTTAAAAGAGAGGTTAAGAGAGGTTAAGAGAGAACTTTTCCTTGAACTCATTAAACTCCTTGAACCCTTTGGGTTTTAATTGTAAAATTACTGAATAGAGAGCTCAAATATTGGTATACTTATGTTGTGACTTGTTTTTCTAATAATTTGTTGTAGTTTTGTTTTAAAAGCTTTTTTCTATATCTTTTCTAGACTTTTAAAAGGCAAAATAAATCTTATAATGTGTGCTTTTTTTTAAAGAATTTTAAAAAATAATTTTACGAATAAGGTTTTCACCCCTTAAAGCTTGTTTTAGTAAGATTTTCATAGTTATTTCTGATAATTAATCATTTGTAATGCATTTAAATTCCTGCATTTCCCTAGTAAATATAATTTCTAAATTATTTCGTAATAATGTTGAAATCTGTATTTATGTCGCTCAGTTTTTGCCATATGGTCAGCTTCTAGAGGGTTTATTTATATATTAGCGCACCTTTTAGCAAGGAAGGTAAGGCGTGAAAAAAATCTTCTGACAATGGCGACCTTCGGCTACAGAGTCTTTAGAGATTATATACTAGATATATAGACTATGTAGGATCTGAGTGCGAGAGATTCTATTGTATCTAGTGTCTGTGTGGGGTTTAAAAATAAACCTGTTGATGGATACAAGATTTTTTGGGAGGCAAAGAAAAAATAAGGCATACTCCCACACACACATTTGTTTATAAGTAAATTAGAATTAAAAAAAAAAAATGATTAAATTCAAAAAAATGCATACTACCACACACATTTGTTTATAAGTAAAAAAAAAAATAAGAAAAAAAAACAACTACAAGAAATTCGTAGAAATTATTAAATCCAAAAGTGCGGCGAGACAGATATCCATATATTTCTCTCTCTGTACAAGTGTAAGTGTGTGTGAGTGTGCGTGCGTGTGTGTGTATGAGTGTGTGTTTCTTCCTGTCTCTTTTTCTTGGGATTCTCAAAATTCTCGCTTTTTGCTTCGTTCTATTTTGAGGCACTTTCAGGCTTTTCTTGGCTTGTTTTTCGAAATGTATCTTGTATCTGTTGGATACATTTTTAGCTTTCACGCACACACCACACACATACAGTCACGCACATACGCAGACACACACACATACACTGCAACTTCTTACATAACGTAAAAAAAAATTAAAGAAAAATATATAGAAATAGAAAAGTATATATTTGTTCCTTTTGCTTTTCCTTGGAGTTTGCTTTGGTTTTGTTTTTTTTTTTTTGTTTTTTTGTTTAACACTTTCTTAAATCATTTATCACTTGAAAAAAATAGTAGAAAAAATGTTGAGTAAAAAAAAGAAGAAAAAAAATATATCCTTTAGGGATACACGCACGATATATGTAGATATATATGATATATATAGATATATATATTTGGGTATACGGCCAGTAGAACTTGGCTTTCGTTCGTTGTCTTTGCTTTTTGTGTTGCTTTTCTGGTTCGATTTTATTTCTTTTTTTTTTGGTAACAGTTTTTTGTCTTTAATTATTATTATTATTATTGACTTTTAGTTCGATTGTTATTTAGTTTTATTTATTCATTTTTTTTTTTTGTTGACGCTGCTCTGTGTTGCTGGCTGGCTGGCGTTGTGGCTCCGCTTTTCAGGCTCACTCACCTTCAAGGAATTAGAAAAAAAAGCAAAAAAAATTCGGCTGTGCTGTCGATCACACGAATCGGATGATACTGAACGACACAAAAAGACTGAACGGTCCGACGATCCACGGCAGACTATATTCTGGCGGCCAGCTATCCAACGGATACAGATACGGATCGTTCCAACGCCGCCCACCTGCCCGCCGTCCTTCACGGCGCAGAGAGAGAGAGAGAGAGAGGGAGAACGAGATCGAGAATGAGAGCAGGCTCTGGGAGGGATCAGGAGGAGCGGGACGGATGGTGGCGGGTGGCGGGTGGCGCTGGCCATGTATCTGGGCGTGAGGCCTAAAAATAGATTGCCCAAAAACCGAAATGGATACCGAAAAAAAGCTAGTTCCACCGTTAGAGTTCTCGTCCCACACGAACGTCGCTCGGCCGAGCTCGTTCCGAATCCGAATCCCGCTCCCCTCCTCCCGGACGCAGTGCAGCTTGGAGAATCACCACGACGACGACATGCTGCCCGTGGCTGTGCCTCTGCCTGTGTCGGCGGTGTAAACGGAGCCGCTTGGAATTCAATGCAATGGATAAAAATAAGTTTTGCTCCAGTTGGAGGGGCCACGACGACGTGCCAGTGCAGTCACAGTCAGGCCAGAACGGATTCCTATTTGGATTCGCATACGGATGCCGGGGATCTGGGGTGTAAAGAAGTAGGAGGAGGAGTCGAAATGGGAATGGGCTTGGAGATTGGAAGCCTTGCCCAGGATTCTGAAACTAAAGCATACTGCTGGGTTTCCTTAAGGAAATTGAAATTACACTGAGGCGAAAATTGTTAAAATTTAATATAATAATATTTAATTTAATAATTATTTAATTTTTTAATAATTAATAAGCTCTGATTTATTGGGGAAAAATACATAAATTATTGTTTTTACGATATAACAATTAGTTTTATGATAACACACACCTTTGAATACTATAAAACATTTTTTATTACAATTCCCAATTAGTTAAAGCACCTTAAAGTATATAAAAAGACTCCTCTCAACAAAAACATAAATAAATACAATAAAAGCAGTATCTTTGAATGGTTAATCTTAATTAAAGAGTATTCAATAAAAAATAACCTGGATGATAACTATAAAATAATTCCTTAGAATTCCCAAGTATATTTTCAGAGCAAAAGTAAAAAAGAAACTAGTTTAAAGTCTATGAGGTAAAGAGCCTATTTAAAATCTTTATTGAAGATTATAAGTGAATTTGTGATATTTTGGTATATACTGCAACTATTAAATTATGCCTTAGAATTCCCAAGTACATTTTCGGGGCAAAAAAAAAAAAATAATAATAAATAAAAATAAAGAAACAAGTTAAAAGAATATGAGGTAAAGAACTTATTAAAAATTCGTCTTAAAACTATGAGTTAAAGAGTCTATAAAAAATATTTATTTAAGAGTATAACTGAATTTGTGATTATTTTTAATAATCACCAGACAATAGCTCCCTGAACCCAAGCCTTTTCTTAGGCAATTAATATTACAGCTACAGCTAGATATCGAAAAAACTAACTTTAAACTTTCGTATAGTTTTGTGAATCGTAAATTCCTGCCCCGTAAATACACACATATATTTGTGTCTTGTTAATATCAATGTTTTAGCGGCATTATTTTTATGGCGGCTAAATATAATGTATGTATGGAATATGCCCAGCATTTATATATATTATATATATATATATATTATATATATATATATATTTTATATATATATATATTATATATGTATACATATATGTATATAGGCGGATGACGCTGCAACACACAGGGACTGATACAGCAAAGAAATCACGCATACGCCCCGTAGACAGGAGGGCCTTGCCTTGCCTTGCAACGCCAGTTGAAAGTAATTTGAAAATCTTTAAATCGCTATATGCAAAATGCTTGCCGAATAATAAAACGTTTCGATCACGAAACAGTCTTCTATATATATCGTATATATATGTATATTTATGTATATATAGTACATATGTTCTGCTGAGAAAACAACAACAAAATATTGTTGAAAATAATGTGCCTTTCTCTCTCTCTCTGGCTCTATTTTGAAATGTGTTTTCGATGATGTTCGTTTTTTTTTTTTTTTTTTTTTTAGCTTTCTGTTCTTTTTTTTCCGCCTCGTATATTTCCAATTTTGTTTTTCACAATTTAAATATAGAACATGGCTTCCAGGGGGAAGCATCAGAAGCAGATATGGAAAAGGGCAGTAGGTTAGCTTGGGGAAAAGTACTAGAAACAAAAAATAAAACTAGAGAAAACCTAGAGGAAAAACTAAAGGAAAACTAGAGAAGAACATGTGTAGGGAACTTGATCAGTTCGTCTATGCCTGGATGAATCTATTTTCGCCTTTATTTTCGTTGAAAGCATTTAAAACAATTTTTGCAGGCCCTCCCCGGCAGCCTGTTGCCGCCCCCATCTTTCCTCTTAATTTATGAATTCAGAAATGTTGTTTTTCTTTTCGAAATGAGGGAACAACGACGTTTGAAAACATCTCGTTTATATTGTGCTTTATTTTTGGTCTTTGGCAAACAGGAAACATTGCCCGGGGGTAATACTTATAAAAAAAAATATAAATTAATAACTAAACTGGTTAAAGGTTTTACATAAATATTTAAGGAATTTAATTTCTTGATAACATTGATCAAGTTGAAAATGTAAGATTGAAATAAGTCGCAAGAAGCCTTAGATTATATATTTTTTTATATTTATTTTGTTGGGAAATATTTTGATTTATATTTTCTTAATTTCTTTTCATATTTTTTATGCTTCTTTTCATTTTTCCTATCCTGGCTAACAAAGAAATCTGTGCCCTTGCCGGATTTGAGCCTTATTCGGGGTTAAAGCCAAACCCTCGTCGTCGTCGCCGATGGTCAAACTTTTCAGCGAGTGCGTCAAAGCAAAACACACGTCATAACCCTCTCTGACCCCCATGGCTGTGCCCCCTTTTCATACACCCACCCACCCCCCTTTGCAATGGCCTTGCAACGCCCGCTCTACCTGACAACTATTTGTCGCTGCTGTCGTCGTCGTCGTCGCTGGCTGACCCATTTAGGGTTATATATATACACACGCCGCCATAGCTATATGTGCAGATGCAGTTTATGTTTCTTTTTTTTTTCTTGTATTTTCAGCGCACTCACATCAGGGAGACGAAGCCGGAGGCTGCCAGCGTTCGGTTACTTCGTCCTGTGATAGGGGGATCTCCTCCTCCCACTCCACTCCCCCGGTTAATGAAAGTTGGGGAAAAATGAATTTAATCTATGCTGCCGTTTACGCTGCTTACGTTTTTTATGTAAATGAAATATACTTGCAAAGCTAGGAATTAAAAAAATATTTTATAAACAATGGTTACAGTTGAAAAGTATTTAAAATTCGAATTTTTAAACTATAATAAAAGCTAAAAAAATATTTAAAATAAATAAAATAGTTAAGTTGTATACTTAAAATCGGGAAATAAAAAGATTAATTAAAATTTAAGAAGATCTTCATAATTTTACATGATCATTTTTGGGGAACAAAGGAAGTCGGCTCAAGATTTGTATTTTTTTACTGCTTTAATTAGCGTTATTTCCAATTTAATCATTGTCTTATATTAGATTTACCAGATCCTTAAGCTGGAACAAATACTTTTTGGTGTACTCACATTTGTCTAGGCCCCGTCTCCTATTGATCCTTGAAATTTCTATGATCTCAAACTCTCTCCGGTGATCTCTGTTCGTTTTCTCTGTACACTGTACACTCTAACAAAACAAACACCAACAAATTTAGGAGAGAATAACCTCTATCACACTAAAAAATAACAAAATAAAAAAAAAAACATAAACAAACTACCTACCACTCAACCTCAACATTCAGCTGGGTTACCACTCAGCAGATGCTAGAACTAGTTGGGAATTATAGTGTCAAGCGAGTGAATTTTGTTTTTTTTTATTTAATAATTTTTATTTGTTTATTTATTATTATTTGAAATATTTACCTATTGATTCTTTTTTCAAGTAAAGTGGCTAAACATAACAAATCACAAATATAATTAATAAATAAGGAAATAATTAAATAAATCAATAAATAAATAAGTAATTTATAATGTAGTCTTATAATATATATATAATATTTGTTGTTTTTTTTTTTTTGAGGGCTTCTCTCCATGATGACGTGCGACATCTGCTCATCTGGCTCAACTGTGCAGCAGCAGCAGCAGCAGCTTTGTGCACTAGTTTTCACCGCTCGGTGTGACGTCATTGTTTCCACGGCAGACGTCATCGGAGGAGGCAGCAGCGAGGTCAGCGCATGCAACATGCAACATGATGCAGGATTCTATATATGTTTGTATGGATGGAAAGGAAAATGGCGCCTAATTGATTGATGGTCCAATAAGCTGAGGTCAATCAGCGCCACCCCCACGCCCCCACCCCCTTTAGGCTTTCATTTGCCCAGCATTTTCCCCAGCATTTCCCCCGATTTCCTCCGATTTCCCTGCCAATGTCGGACGTCATTGGTCTTCATTAGCCAAAAAGGAACAACGAGCCACGAAGGACAACAGCATCCATGATGGCGGGGTTGAAGCTTTTCCGGGGCAGCAACAGAGGCCGTTTTCCATTCACTGCAGCAGCAGCAGCAGCTGCCTGCCTCAGCGCCTTGAAAGTCCTGCAGTTTTGTGAATGAAAATCCACAGCGTCATCAATGGGGCAGCAGGACGAAAGGCGTTCTATGGCAGCGGGAATAATGCAAGAACCAGATGAATGTCAGTCTCCTGTCTGCAGTCTGCCTTCCCCCCCGGGGAAGCCATTGTGTCCATGGAAATGATGTCTCTGATTTTGGGTGAGACAGAAGGGGCAAACAGGACTTGGTCACTTGTCCACTTTGAAATTTTCAAAACGGAAGGGCGGCGTGATGAGAAATCTGAAAGAGGAAATTTGAAAAGGGCCATTGCAATTGGAATTTCGATTGCGATTTGGAGAGCAACCTTAATTGATCCACTTAGCAAGGGCTTCAAGGATGGCTTCGTTTGCTTTTTATACCCTTGCAGGGTATTATAATTCTTAATTAGCATCAACAGCCGAGTCGATCTAGCCATGTCCGTCTGTCCGTTTCTACGCAAACTAGTCCCTCAGTTTTAAAGTTATCTGAATGAAACTTTGCATATAGTCTTCTATACTCTCACTGCTATATATGTCGGAACGGACCGGATCGGACAACTATATCATATAGCTGCCATACAAATGTTCATACATTTTTAGAAAAAAACAAATTATAACTTGACCGTTTTTCAACATTTTTGCATCATTTTTGAGATATGGCCATTTAATATTATTTCAGAAATTCGGTTTTAATTTTATGAAAATCGAACAACTATATCATATAGCTGCCATAGAAGCGATCGGTAGATGTAGAGAAAATGAAGCTGGGAATTGAAAACGCGATTCTTAATGATTCAATTGTAAACTGCAAGGGCCGAAGTTTGCTTCCTTTCTTGTTTTGAATTGATAAATAAAGCTAAAGTTTGCCAGTCAGGAAATCAGTAGCCACAAAACTGCCACAGAAACAAAAAAAATTAAACGCCAGACACTTGCATGAGAACAATCGACGACGCATTCTTCTACAAACGATGATTTCCACACTATAAGCTATACATACACACATATATATATATACACATGCATATATACATGTATATATAATCATGCTAAATCGGACCGATCTTCAGACGCCAACATATACACGTAATAGTGCTTGGCATTAGTCCGAAATCCACGCATGCACATAGCCCCGAATTAACGGGGCACATATACATATACATATACATATACATATATACAAGCTATATGGCTTTGGGGTCTATATATCTATATAGACGTTGGATCCCATACAATGTATATAGGTGGCATAATAAAAATACGCTACATACGGGGCTCTCTCTATCGCTCTCGCCGCGTTTATAAGATATGTTATGTTAAGTTGGCCAACACACCAGGCAATGCTCCTGGCCAGGTACCAATAGTTAAAGCCATTCGGCATCTGGAGAATCAGAAAATCGAACTACAACAACAACAAAACAACTCAAAAATCAACAATCAAAGTTTTGTAAACTAAAACAAAAAAGAAAAGAAAGAATGTTCGAAGCTGTGCGTTACTTGTGCCCCTGGCTCTCTCTTCTCTTACTAGTATATGTTTTGACCCCGATTTATTTTTAGGAGTGCACTAAAAATAAATGCGAAGGTCGGTCCATAATTGGCCGATTGGGTTTGGAGATGTGGAGAACTGGAGGCCGGCTCCGGCTCCGGCTATGGCTCTGCTGACTTGGACGCACAAACTGCATAAGGTCAAAGTGTCAACTGCAATCCGAGCAAGAACGAGGCATAGGACTCGGCTGGGGGTTCGGCTTTTGCTTTGGGTTGGGTTTCGGGGCGGCCTCCTTCGGGTGTTCCATTCATCTGGGGAGGCCGTTGATGGGCAATGTCAAACAGGTGTGCAGACGCCGTCGACGTCATTGCCGCTGCATAACCATGCTACCCTCTGGCATCCCATTCCCAGGCCTCCACTACCATCATCCTGGTGGCGCTCCTCCAGTTAGAGAGCCACCCAAAGATGTAGCCAGGACCAGGGAAACTAGATCTAGACCAGGAGGCTTGCACAGTTGTTCCAGGAGCTTCAAAAAGCCATTTGTTTCTGACTTTCTCAGAGTCATACTTTCCGCTCCTTTTGCCCCCACATAGTACAGACCCAGCTCCGTGGGCCTGGCGGCATAGTCCATCACTGTCCTCAAGTCCTGGCAGTATCTTCCAACGAGCAGCTCCGCATAACGATCACAGAATGGGCCCAGAAAGTCCTACTCATTTCAGGGATACACACTCTCCGCATAGTAGTCCACGGCTCACTGGTGGGAGCAGGCGTTGGCCTCCATTCCAGTGCAGTCATCCTTGAATGGTATCCTCCCCTGGACAAAGAAATCCGCTAGCTTCGGGGAGCCCAGCATGCCAGGGGATTGGAGTGGATAATGTCCACAAATCTGGCATCGCCACTTCTCAAGCCTTTGAGATCATTGCCATCGTAGAAGCAGGGTTTGCTGGATCCTTCCGTTGGACAACTGCCTGCAGTTCCTGCCCGTCGAGCCAGCAATCTGGGCGCCCAAACTATGGCCCATAATGTGCAGCTGAAGGGTCACATAGGTGGCATTCAACGTTTAAAAAATAATTTAAAATTCAATAAACTATTCAAAACATTTTTGAATTGAGGAACAACTGGCACCACTGTGCGGTAACATTGTCTGGAGCTCTCAACCCGGCCACGCCTCTGGTCCTGCCTCCTTCTCCTGGCCCCCTCCGTTCGCCCAGTTTCGGCTGGCGTCTGCTAACACAGTGACCTAGTGCCGAGTCCAAAACACGAAGCCACCAATCCACGAATGTCGAATCGCTAATGGCGAGGACGAAGGCGGCGCTGTGACGTCACGGCTGGCATTCATTCACAGGATGCGAGGCAGCAGGAGCAGCCGAAGCAGCACAAATCTTCTTAGCTGCAACGATTCTCTCGGTGGCTTCGCAGGGCAACATTCATTGAGAAAATGGCACTCGTGCTGGGACCCAGCCCCAAATAAAATACAAAAAAAAAAAAAGAAACAGAAAAGAACGACCCCGAATGCGACCCCAGACATAATCTGCAAAGGACACTCTGTGCGACATCAGGATGTGAAGCTGCGTCGCAGTCGGCGTCGCAGTAGATGCGATTTGAGCCTGGCTAGGGTTTACATTCGCAGTGAAGGCATCTGGGAAAATCAGTCGGCAACTCGCCTCCAAGCCCAGCAGTCCTGGCCAGCTCCAGCCTCCAGTCTTTAAAATAATAATAAATACAAAAAAAAAAAAACTAAAATAAAATAAAACAGAGCCAAAAACTAACTAAGCTTGGCGCCAAAAATCAAATATGTGCCCCTAATTTTTTGCTCACATTTTTTTTCGTGTCAAGTTTTCAAAAGTGAGAGTGTCAATGAGTTCTTACAGTATCATTATATGTATATTTATGTGAAAGTGAAAGTGAAGACTCTGAGTTACGCGCGAGTTCCACTAAGCAAGTTTTGAGAATATTTCAATACAAAAACTTGACACGTTGAGCTCGTTTGTGGCGTCAGACAAAAGCAACAATCAGTTGAAAATTCACAACAAAAAGGAAACTTTCAACTAATAAGTGAGTATTTTAGTTTTAGAAAAATAATAGTTTAACATAAATAAACAAAATATGCATACACCACTTAATCCTTTGTTTCCACAGGCTTACAAAATAATATTTTGAAAAAAGGTAAAGCTTTTTGTATAACTCGACGAGATGCTTACTGATTATTCACATGTAAACCAATGTTCATCGGCAAATCAAATATTCCATGAGAAATATCTGTAAACATTTCCTTAAGTTATTTTCAATCAACAAGGAATTTTGCCCAAAGAAAATAATAATAATAAACCCAAAATGTTTACTCATTTCAAGAGAATAAATTTAAATTGGACATTAAAGTGCATAATTTAATTATAATAATTTAATTATAATAATTTAATAATAATAATTTAAATATTAATTATTTATTGTTGGTTGTCATACAGAACAAGCTGTAGATTTTAAATCCACTTAAAATGCGGCCCAAAAGTATGCAACATCAATTTATTACTTACTTTTTGTTATGTTATATTTGTAAAACTATTTTAGGCCGAGATTTCTTTAAAGTACCTTCGGTAAGTAATATTGTCTTTAAAATAATAAATAAAAAATATTAAAAATTAGATAAACTATTTTAAAATTGATAACAAATAGTTGGTAATTCGATTTAAAAATATTTCTTTATGGAAAGTCCATAGAAAATTATTTTCTTTTACAAAGTCCTTAAATTAAATGTAAAAACTCTAGAAAACAGAATTCAAAACTTCTGGCGATTTTAAAAAGCCTTCAAAATGTGTCTAAAAGTATGCTATACAAATTGAACTCAACACTTTTTATAACTCTCTCGAGCAGCTTATATTTAGACACATAATTGATCCTTCTAAAACTCAAAAACTCCCAATTTAAGAAGCTTTTTTAAACTGCCCAAAAATACGTGCGCCACAAACAAATCGCTGCCTACTTTCAGGGGCAGCCCAAATATTGTTGACCCTGTGGCGGAACACGGAAAGGGCGGCTCCTGGCCGGGGCGGAGGTGGTGGCTGGTTTATATGTATAGAGAGATATAGCAACATGTGACGACGGCGACGAGCCTGCAGAGGCCATTTACCCGCCGCCGCCACTGCTGACGTCATAGTCTCTGCGATGTGCAGACCCAGTAACCCAG
Source organism: Drosophila bocki (assembly GCA_008042715.1). Taxonomy (NCBI): domain Eukaryota; kingdom Metazoa; phylum Arthropoda; class Insecta; order Diptera; family Drosophilidae; genus Drosophila; species Drosophila bocki. The sequence goes on along the minus strand of VNJY01001549.1, from coordinate 142,911 downwards.
TGCCGAGCGGCCCGAGGAGGCCGAAGATGAAACGAAGATGCCGACGAGATGAAAGTGAAAGCGAAAGGAAAACAGGCAAAATACAGTGCAAAAAAAATAACCGATAATCGAATGAAATTGGGAAAATCACATGAAAGGGAAAGGGAACTAAGACGGGATCTGTTTAAAAATTATTCAAAATAAAAGCCAGAGATTTGAATTCGATTGGTAATGCAGCTTAAAAGTAAACTTGAGGAACTAAAATATTGCATACTTTTAGGTGTAATTTAAATCAGATTTCTCTTGTTTTACATTTAGTGGAAATATATATATTATTTTATTAATGACTTTTAATGATTCTAAATTTATATATTTGTATAAAATATATTAATTGTATGAAACATTATCGGCTACAACGTCTTAAATGGCAGTGTGTCCTAGTTTCTTCCTTTTTTTTTTGAAGTTTCTATTTATAGCAGCCCTTTCCCTTTTCCCCTGCCATTTTCCCGTTCCCGTTTTCCCGCATTTTCCACATTTGCATTTTCCCCTCGCTGCTCGCCTTTGGCTGGGCAAGGACTCTTCGCACATTTCTTTCCGCTCTCGATTATCTTGGAGCACTGTGACGTGGCACGAAGGTCGCTGCTCCTCGCTGCAAAGGACACGTGTGACGCGCACACAGGACCTCCGGCAGGACTCGGTGTGTGTGTGTGTGCCCATTTAATTACAACGTTATTCCATGAATATTGATTGAAATCAACATCGATGCAGGGCCCCCAAAGACGCGTTTGCAATTATTTGGAAACCGAAACCCAGGTTCCGCGATTTAAACCATTTGAATATTGCTTGAAAATGTTGTTATTAAATTAAAATGCAATCATTTACACTGCAACTTATTTTAAATAAGCTCAAAAGTCTTCTCTGATTTTTCCTCTTATTTTTTCCTAGTTCTTGGTTTTTTAATTACTCCCAGAAGAGCCAGAAGGCCAAAAAAGTTTTTAAAGTTTTAAAACTATTTGTAGTTAAATATTAAAATTTAAGTCAGGCTAACTTTTTGAGGGCTAATTGCTGTTAGCAATTTGCTTCTGATTATTTGTTGTAATTTTTGAATAATTATTTAAAAAATATAGACATTCTTATATGAAATGCATTATAAAGAACCTAGTCTGATTTTAGGAAGATATGGGGCTTAATTAATTATTTTATGCCTAAGACTTTGGGATTTTTTATGGCCCTAGACCAACATCAAGGTTTTTTAGTATGGGAACGGCTTCTGAGAAATTCTTTTCCATTTTGCAAGTATTATAATAATAGCTTTAATTTAGGAATATTTATAATATCTAAGAATTCTAAGCCAGTTGTATTAATCTTTTGCACTTTTTACTTAATTAACATTATAATTATAATTCAAATTAAATAATAATAATACAAATTAATATTATTTTAATTTGTTTTCTTAGCTAGTTATTTTTAAATTAAAAAATATATTAATTAAATGAGTTACTGGTTCGCTTTTGTCATGCTAAAAGAGTAATTTACTTAAAATAATAACACATATTTTATTGTTTTGTATGTATTATTAAGGTATATTGTATTATTAGTGTATTGTATTATATTATAAATATTTATAGCCATTCTATAGGAATTTCCTGTAAAAGATTAATTGCTAACTAATTTCGGGGCTTGCAACAAAATGTATTTACTTTTAATAATAACATTTATTATTTTGTAATTTTATTGTTATAATTTACATTTATTTCTTTCATCTAAAAATATTTTTATTTATTTATTTTATAGTATTTATTTTATAGAAAAAAAAGCGAATTAAGAGTGATTAAAATATATAATTGTATGTTATTTACTTAAACATTAATTTTATTTTAATTTTAAATATTTATACGTTTCTTTTAATGAAAGAATAGCCAATACATAAAATATATTTATACTTTTTACAGGCCTCTGTTCTTGAAAAAGTTATTTTCTTGCCTTAAATAATATATATATATAATTATTTATTAACCATATTAATTTATACACATATGTTATATCTTAACAATTATTATAGGTATTTAAGCTCACAATTAGCTTATTTAAAATTTAAATTTATATTTTTAATCGCTGACCAATTATAATTTCCCGTTGCATACTAACGGGCGCCGCCAACGACGACGACAACGACAGTTGTGAAAAGCTGAAAAGCTGAAAATCGGAAAGGCGGAAAGCCGCTCTGTCCAGGCCTGGCCTCCTTGCCGCAGACTATCTGTCACTTGATACTAAGCTAAGCCCCGCTCGCTCGCCATTACCTTTGTTGAGATTCCCCACACACACGCAGACACACTCACACACAGTGGGCCAAACTCGGACCAGGTCCACTCTTGTACGGGCGCTGACCAGCCAAGCATTCCAAGCTGCCCCCATGCCCCGGCCCCGGGGATGCCATAGAAATGCCACGGCCCCGTTCTCTCCCCCTTGGTCAAAATGTTATTTAATTTTTCAACACCCCGCGCAAAATGGGGATGAACACTGCAGCTGGATGGGACGGACTCCTTTGGGCCCAGTGATTGTGGGCAGTTGCAGATCATATTTCCATCCCATTCCCCCGGGGGGTGCTGGTCAAGCACCTTTTGGGAAACCTGCCTCAATGTCTGGCTCTCTTTTCGGTGCTATATGTGCTGACTGCTTTCCGATTTCCGATCGAAGAAGAGTCGCGCGACAAAAGCCTGAAAAGTAGGCAGCGTTTCGGGGGACACACACTAATGCCCCTTAATAATATTACACATAAACGTACACCGCGCCACGCACACACATCTAAGTCTTCGCGCTCGGCTTGGGTTTTACAGGTGCACACACCACACACACACACACTATACACACGGCACATACACACAGGCATATTGAAAACTTAAACAAGTTAAACGCAAGAGGGATGCAACGCCGCTGCCGCTGTCAACGTCGACGGCAACGTCAACGTCTCTCACCTGGCACTATAAAAGGTGAACGGCGGACAGAACAATGTCTCAGTTAAATGCCGTTAATTGGACGACAACCAGCAGCAGGTGCCAGGATCTACAGAACTAAAATAAAAACTAAAAAATAAAACAAAAAACTATAAACTACAAACAACAAAAGAGAAAGCGAATTAAGAAATATATCAAATAAAATGTAAACAATTATTTTTTTCAAGTGCCCACAGGATGAAATCGCGAAAAACACACAAATTCATTTTTTTTACTGGTGATTAAGTGTTTTCTAGTGCCAAGGATAATAGGAGAAATCGCTAGAGATTTTAAAAACCACTTTTTAAAAAGAACCATAAAAACACAGTGTTATTTTGGAATATACCAGAAGCATAGGCAACTTTTGGGCAGCAGTTTGTAAAGGATTTAGGATCAAGTCAACAAATTGATAGATTAAGCTCTTCTGGGATTTACCCCAAGGACGTGCATACCTTTTAGACAGCCTTTTTTTTAGGAGATTCAAAATCATTAGAGAGAGATTTAGTCTCTTAAATATATGCTACAAAAAAAATTACCAAAAGGGAAATATAAGAAATATTGCCTGCTTCTAGGCATCCTTTTAAAAGGATTTGGAATTATTCCGAAAAAAATGGAGATATAAAAACCACCAATTAGAAAACTTCTTTGGTTTCGTTCCCCAAAATTTTAGAAATCTCTTTTTAAACAGATTTCAAATCACTGGAAATTGAAATCATTCACCAATTAAACCTAATTAGCGCCCTCGAGAAGGCCTCTCGATTTGCCAAGAAAAGCGGTTTCCAATTGAAAATCAATAACCAGCCAGCTGTCCAGCTAAACGACAACGTCGATCCATATTAATATAATATTCAAAAACGTGCCCCGGCCCCCCAAAGCGCCTGCGACGCGAATAACCTAGCCTGGAATTTCGACCATATGTCGCGGGGCATCCTCATCACTTATTCAGCACTTTAGCAGCAGTTCGGCAAAGCCCACAACTAACTGTTGACCCCGTATTTTAATCCCCAGAACCCAATATATCCTTCCTGTGATTCAGTGATTCGACGAGACTCTAAAAAAAAGGTGCTTATTGCAGCTGCTGGCCACTGCACAAGATTAGACTTAAGACTCTTGTGCGTGTGACAGCGGCTATTGTAAGAGGCCATAGAAGCAACTAAGTCATCATGCCGAACCCGGTGCCCGATACCAGCTCCTCCGATTGCCCTAGAAGCCCTACAAGGTGGCCTAATGCAATTATTACAACGATTACAAATATGCCAACTCATTTTGCTTGTGTTTCCTCAATTTCCCAATTATTTGGGGCATTTAATAAAAAAAGAATTTAAGAGTCTTTCCCATTGCTACATCATAACTTGCATCAATTTAAAAATCATGTCTTAATATTCCAAAATTGTATAACAAAATGTAAAAAATTAAGTAAATTAATTAAAAAGTCATCAAAAATTGCATTTTAAAAAGTCCCAGCTGAAGCATTATTTAATATGACATATTAGTTACTATATACTTATGCTAAGGAGTGTAGCTTAGGATCGTTCCACAGGACCTAATAATTTATAATTTTACCAACTACTACTCACTAATATATTTAAACATTTTAATCACTTTTTATTGTTCATTCAATAAATTGTGAGCTTAACTTATTAATTTACTGCATACCCATCACTTAACTGAATATTAATAAAATACTATTATAAATAAATACTAATATTAATAATAATATAATAATATGTATAAAGAGCACACGGCTCGGGGAGTATGAAATCATAGAAATTAAAATCATTAAAATCAAATGGAACTTCCCAAGCAGATCCGCCCGCGAGGTCTTAAGGATAATAGCTCTTCTTCAACTTGGACCCATCTAGCAGGACCGCCAGGTCTCCAAAGTTTATGTTAACAGTAATTTTATATACAAAAATGTAAAAAAAACGAAGGAGAATTATGGAATAAATTAAAATAATAAATCATTGTTTATAAGTATATACATATTATTTAAATAAATATTTTATGCATAATAATAAAGGTGACATACATATATTACTTTTGGTAATCAGATACATAAAAAGACCTGATATTTTATCATTCTAGGACATTTGATCGATATTTATCGGTATTTCTACATGCTAATTAAAAAAAAAAAAAAGATAACTAACTCAAAAATGCACTCATTTTTATTTGGAAAGCTTTTCTGCGTTTATTTTAAAGTTAAAAAAATCTGCATATTGAGTAGAGAATTTTAAGAAATATATATTCTTTAATTGTTAATAATTTTAATGATATTAACAATTAAAAAAATTTTTTTCTAAAATTTATTTCCCAAGTATTTGTAATATTTTAAAATTAATAATTAAGTTTTTCGGAATACTGGGACTTTTTTTTGTCTTTAAGAAGACTTATTCTATGTATATGTACATGTAAACAATGCAAAAAAAAAGCACTTATTTTTTATGGGTTATATTTTATAAATAAATATTAAAAAATGTTAATTTAGTGCTTCATGTTTAGCTGAATAAAATGGAAATCAAATATCCCGTCTCCATCTCTAGTATGTAATTGCAGTGTTCCCTGATCAAGGGTTTTCCCCCTAAAATTACGGGTTTTTGACGCTCCTGAGGGGAATTTTATAGCGTTACCAGACCGCGCGCAGGATTTCAACATTTTAGTGTGCCCAGAAGCCACGAAGTTTTGAAGAGATTTTTTAGGGGAAAGCCCAATTTGCATCTGGCAGCACTGAGTAATTGTGATACCAAATAAATATCTGGCCAGGATCGGGGACCAAAACCCGGGAAAAAGGAGCAACAGGACCGCCTAAAGAAGCATGACACCGCCACCGACGACAGCGCAGAACGTGCCGCAGCAGCAACAGTTCGAGAACACCTTGCTGCCGCCGCCGCCGCCACCGCCAACGGGGCAAAACATAGCGCCGTCGGGCGCGTTTCCTGGTGAGTGCTGAATGGCTTTCTACGCTTAGACCTGAAGTATCTCATGTTTGCGTTCCTGTTCCTCTTCGGCAGGCTCACTTACACCCGGCTGGAATGATCCGCCGCCAGTGTCAGCAGACGCTTTCGCCAGCAACGCGGGCAGCCGACGCCCACGTCTCGATCTCCGCAAGCGCGTGGCCCATCCGCTGGACGGACAGCCCGGCTACGTGGCGCCACCAGCCGAGATAGCCTCACCCCGACCAGTGGCCATGGTGCCGCCCCAACGTCAGATGCCGTATCCAGATGCCAAAGGCGGCTCAGGTGCAGCAGCAGATGCGGGTCCAGGAGCGGGATTGGCCAATATGCGACTGCCACCGTTGGCGCAGGATGTTAGCGTTGATCCGTCCAGAGTGCCTGTGGCCAGGGTTACGCCACGGCAGAAATAGCAGACAGACGAGGCGAGGTGAGGCGAGACGTTGCGTGTTTATCACGTCCATAGGTTAAGGTACTCCACTCCAAATTGCTGTGTTCCGGGCGGGGGGCAAGAAAATCAATATTTTTCTATGTAAATCCACTTAAGGCATTAAAATACCATATAAATGAAAGGGCCGGGTAAAATGAGCCCCTAAATCCTGCAAGTCTTAGCTTTATATTAGCCCCGACAGGCGTTTAATTTTAAATGAATGAAGGATGAAGTGAGTTTTTAAATTCACCTAGAATATAATCATCGGAGGCGTTCCAGAAGCCTCTGGAAATTTGTAATTCCCACCCGAGCTATTAACCTGCTTTTCAGGCACACAAAGTGTTTGTGGTTTATTCAACAACAATCAAGAAACAAGAAATTATAATGCACGTTAGTTAAAATACTACTGGTTGAGCCCTTCACCAAGGCAACTGGGTGCCATCAAAGTTAAGGAAGCTGCCGTTCTGCTTCTCGCTCAGCTCGCAGATGGTCTTCACAATCTGGCCCGTGCTGGTGGGCACATCCAGGGGGGCATTGCTGCCGCCCATGTCAGTGCGCACCCAGCCAGGATGCAGGCTGACGCATAGGATGCGTTGCGGCAACAGATCGATGCTCATCGACTTGGTGGCCGCATTGAGAGCCGACTTGGAGGTGCGATACGCGTACATGGCACCGTCCGTGTTCAGCTGAATGGAGCCCAGAATTGAGGACATGTTGATGACGGCGGCCCGACCCACGCCCATTGGCTGGGATGCGTTCAGCTTAGCCGCCTTGTTCAGCAGCGGCAGACAGGCCTTGGCCAGCATTATGGGCACCACCGTGTTCGTTTGCAGCGTATCCAGCAGATCCTGCGACCGGGTAGCCGTAATCCGCGTGGACTTGGGCGCAATGCCGGCATTGTTGAAGAGCACATTGAGTCCCTGATCCTTGGTCACGCACTCGATATCAGCAACCAGCTTGTCATAGGCCTCAAAATTCCTCAGATCTAAGGGGGATTCAACAATTTACGGTTTTCCTTCCATTATTTCTGCGAAGGATAAGGAATACTAACCAATCTCCAGGATATGGATGTTGGCATGCTTCTTGGCCAGATCCTCCAGTTCCTGTGGACCGAAAATTATTGAAGGCATTTAAAAACATTTCGAAATTCGATGGCAAGTTCTAGCATCGAGCCGATCACTGCCTATCGATTGGCGTGCCGCAATGGCGCTCCCCGAGAACGGGCACACTAAAGACGAAAAGCGTACAAAAGCTATTGCAAAAAGTTAGCGCCGCTTATTTCCCATCTGCGTTTCGTGCCTTCGCCGTCGAAGCGAACCGCCCACACACACACTCCGTTCGGAACTACAGTAACTGTTTTCTCTTCGAACCGTCGCCTCAGAGAGACTCTTTCCGCGTCGCAGCACCATATACTATCCGTTGCTGATCCTTTCGCTGAGCCTTATCCACTTGGACAAACTCCCGGAGACACTGAAAATGGCGCCCGTGCAAGGTGAGTTGTCGTTTTGCCGAATCGGGTTCCAAGTCCCAAGCCGGATTAGCTTTGCTAGTTAGTTGTTATTGTGTTCTTGTGGATTGTTCGCGTAGTTTCTCGGGGTGTGAGTCACGCCGCCCGGTCACCGATTAGCGCGTCCAGCGGTCACTGGTGTTAACCCCCTGCTTACCGTGGCCTGCTCCCGACTGCGGCATGTCGTGAAGAGATGCTGCGGCGGCTGAGGCAGGGCCACCAGCGCCTTAACCAGGCCCAGACCGAGGCCGCGGTTGCAGCCCGTTATCAAGATGGAGTTCATGTTTTCCGTTTGTTCTGCGAGTCGCTGCGTCTGTGATGTGATCTCTTGCGGAATGAAATCTAATCTCTGGCCCTCGCTTCGCCTGGCACTCGAGATTAAGGCCAACTAATGAGTTGTCGAGTCGTGAGGGTGCAATAAAAAGCGCTCGCGGCGGAGGAACTACGGTGACTGGTTGGGCCAACTATTCCCGTGGATTTCACCAGATCGTCCGCTTATCGGCGGCCCGTACACGACTTTATTGGCGTAACAAATAAAAACGGAAAATCATTTGACTGGCGGCCGGCACAGCTGGCAGTGTTGCCAACCATCTGCTAGTTATCGATACTACTGCGCATTGCCAAACGTGCGAAACTCGAAAAACGTTTCAAATTCTAAATCGCAACTGTTGCTGCAGCCGTGGCCGCTTCTAATTGGAATGCGTTCGTTTCCAATTGCATGCTAATGAAGGCACACACATGGCCTAACAGAACTTCTCTATAATCTGTTGCTTCTCATTTCGATTCTGCCGCCGTTGCCGCAGCTGCGCTATCGGCATTCCGCTTCGCCACGCGCATTCGCATCTGCGCTGCTTCTGTTACGTAGCCGCCGCCGTCTATCGGCTCATTCTGCTGCCCACCGCCTTCGCAGCATTCCCGGCCAGACAGCGACGCGTTTGTGTTGTGTGTTCCTTCGCTCTTTTCTCCATTTCTTCGCGAACCGCCGCCATTGTTACCCCCCGGGCTGATTGAGGTGAAAGTTAACCAAGGGTGAGAGGGAGCCGCTAAAGATGTCGCTCACCCTGTGGAGCTCGAGATGCTCCGTCACGTTTGTGCGGCAGTGCTCAACGATTTTTACGTCTAACTTCGGCTCTGGCTCTGTCTCCGTCCCTGGCATTCTCCAACACAATTCCCACTCTCCACATCAGCTGCTCCATCATCAGAGAACCATGAGCTCCGCTGTACTTGGACGTCAAGATGGCGGCACACAGTCGCGGGGCAGCACCTCCGGAGCGGCGAGCGGTGTGCCGCCCTTCAAGCATCCCCACTGCGACCGCCAGGCCATGTACGCCCAGCCGGTGCGACAGATCAGGAACAAAGGAGGTGAGCGTCGATATCGATAGCAGCAACACGATCGATCCGGGGTTGGCAACGCGGCGGCGGTCGACCGCCGATAGTCGGGTTACGCGTCAATAATTGTGCGTTTTTCTTTGTTTTTGGGGTTTCTCTTGTTACCTCGCCGCTGCCGACATTATGCAATAACCGTTAGTTGTGAAAGACCACAGACCCGCTTATCTGCGGCACGTATTCGCAAGGGTTTTATATGCCGGCATTCGTACATACTCCACATCTGCACCGTCATCGGCCCAACGGCAATCGTTCGCACACCACACCCCCCGCACCAAGTCCAACTGGAATACAGCGGCGGTGAAGAGATTAGCATACACATACCAACCAAAGATCAATCATGCTCCTCAGCCACTTGCTGCGCGCCCTAGTTGTGGGCGCAAAGAAGACGGCTTTTCAGACCAAAGGTGGCTAAGTCTAGATTGGGACGTTCAGTAGTAGCTTTCCTTTTTAATTCTAACTTTAAAAACAATTTAAATTGCAGAAACTGTAGAAAGAATCTGCCTAGAATTAATCGATAATCAATGGTTAATTGACTTGAAAACAACATCTGAAAACGGGTTTTGTGTGCATTTTTCATATAAATATTCAAGAAATCAATATGCAAAATAATATACATTTCGAATTTAGAATTTAGTAGTAAGTTTTTGTAGAAGTTTACACTTGAATATTACTTAGTATGTATGAATTTTGTAGGCAAAGATGCTCTTGGGCAATACAGATACCACCTACAACCCTTTGCGGAATGTTCGAGAACCTTTTGGTTGGTAGTGGTGGCCATGATGACGATGATGATTTCACCATATCTGTCGTGTGCAGTCCACTTATCGCTGCTCGGCGGTGCTCGGTGCTCAGGCAAACACATCTTCGATAATTGCATCGTCACAGCCACCTCTTCCGTCATCGTAATAACATTTAGCAATTAATTGCAGCATGACGATATTGTTTATAACATATTGTTGTGCACATAGTAATCTAGGAGCTAAACAAACAAACAGAAAGCTTAGGTGGGAGTGATACCAGCCTTATCGGCCTTGCCTTTAAGGGCGTAACCATGGCAAATCCGGTGGGCCAAAGCAAACCAAAGGCAGGGCGTGGGCGTGTGCTGGGGGGCGTTCAGGAGGCGTCACTCCGTTGGGGTCATGTCACAGATGATTGCCCCAGTTTGATTTGCTGGCGGCCAAGGCGGCATGGCATGTGGCAGCACTCTATCGCCGCCTGGCATCTAGGAAAAAGCTTCCTTTCCACCAAGGACCAAAAGGAGAAAAGATTGCTGGGCACCGATTGCAGATTGCAGGACGCCAGTCTTGCTTCCAATTTCAATCCCAATGCATCTGTTTGAATTTGTGCCCGCTTCCCAGCTGGCCGAGGGTGAACCGCGCCACCGGAGGAGCATATACCGCTCCGCCTATCTGGACATACGCCTGCGCGAGGTGCCAGCGGCAGATAGGAGTGGGTTAAGGGCATTTTTGAAGTGATAAGTGAGATTAGCTGATAATTTTGTAGAGGCAAAAATCACGATATTTTTGGGGTTTTAAAGGGTTTTATGGATGCTTCGTTGTAACCATAAAATTCCAGCTAAACTTGTGATAAAAATGCTTTCAATTCCAAAATGAATGACCACATTATTCACAGAAAATGAATAAATAAACGGCTGAGGAAACCCAAGTTGATTCATTCGGTTCTTGACAAGATTGCTTTTACAGTTAGAGTTCATTTTAGGAATACGTATAGTCCTAGTAAATATCTATATTCCCTGCTAATACCTCTAAAATTCCACATATTTTTCTAGGTTCCTACGACTACGACCTGGTTGTGATTGGCGGCGGCTCAGCTGGCCTGGCCTGCGCCAAGGAGGCGGTCCTAAATGGAGCCCGCGTTGCCTGCCTGGACTATGTTAAGCCCACGCCCACTCTGGGCACCAAGTGGGGCGTCGGTGGCACTTGCGTGAATGTCGGCTGCATACCCAAGAAGCTGATGCACCAGGCCTCGCTGCTGGGCGAGGCTGTCCATGAGGCAGCCGCCTACGGCTGGAATGTGAACGAGAAGATCAAGCCGGACTGGCACAAGCTCGTGCAGTCTGTGCAGAATCACATCAAGTCCGTCAACTGGGTGACTCGCGTGGATCTGCGCGACAAGTAAGTTAAGCCTTTGGAATGCGATGAAAAATATCCCTGTAACAAATTGACGATTCTAGGAAAGTGGAGTACATCAACGGACTGGGCTCCTTTGTGGACACACACACCTTGGTGGCCAAGATGAAGAGCGGCGAACGCACAATCACCGCCCAGACCTTTGTTATTGCCGTGGGCGGACGACCACGTTATCCAGGAATCCCCGGTGCCGTGGAGTATGGCATAACCAGCGATGATCTGTTCAGCCTGGAGCGTGAGCCCGGCAAGACCCTGGTCGTCGGTGCTGGCTACATTGGACTGGAGTGCGCCGGCTTCCTCAAGGGCCTCGGCTATGAGCCCACCGTTATGGTCCGTTCGATTGTCCTGCGCGGCTTCGATCAGCAGATGGCCGAGCTGGTGGCCTCCTCGATGGAGGAGCGCGGCATTCCCTTCCTGCGCAAGACCGTGCCGCTGTCCGTGGAGAAGCAGGACGATGGCAAGCTGCTGGTTAAGTACCAGAACGTGGAAACCGGCGAGGAGGGCCAGGAACTCTACGACACCGTGCTGTGGGCCATTGGTCGCAAGGGTCTGATCGAAGATCTGAACCTGCCCAAGGTCGGCGTTAAAGTTCAGAAGGACAAGATCCCCGTGGACACATTGGAGGCTACCAATGTGGCGAACATCTTTGCCGTCGGCGACATTATCTATGGCAAGCCGGAGCTGACGCCCGTTGCCATTCTGGCCGGTCGTCTCTTGGCTCGCCGGCTGTACGCTGGATCCGAGCAGCGCATGGACTATCAGGATGTGGCCACCACCGTATTCACACCCCTGGAGTATGCCTGTGTCGGCCTCAGCGAGGAGGATGCGGTAAAGAAGTATGGTGCCGATGAGATCGAGGTTTTCCACGGCTACTACAAGCCCACGGAGTTCTTTATCCCCCAAAAGAGCGTTCGCTACTGCTACCTGAAGGCGGTGGCCGAGCGCCATGGCGATCAGCGAGTCTATGGACTTCACTACATTGGACCCGTTGCCGGTGAGGTTATCCAGGGATTCGCTGCCGCCCTTAAGTCCGGCCTGACCATCAACACGCTGATCAACACTGTGGGCATTCATCCCACGACCGCCGAAGAGTTCACCCGGCTGAACATTACCAAGCGCTCCGGAGCCGATCCCACGCCGGCCACCTGCTGCAGCTAAGCGGGATCCGCAGTTGATGACGATGAATGGTTGTTGCCGCTAGCCAGCGATCGAAGAGTTCAACAGTTCCGTTTAAGTTTCCGCAATTAAAACAACAAAAATAAACCCACACAATAGTAGCTCTGCGCAAGCCACGGGCTCTGGGCACTGGAGGCACTGGGATAAACGCTTCGTTCGGCTACTGTGGAACTCCCGCGACCCGCGATAGATACCCCAGCAGCCCATCCGATATGCACTCAAAATTTTGAATTTGTTAAAGAAAAAAAAATACCATGAAATTAACCATGAATTCCCCTAAATGTACGGTAGAAAAATATAATTTTTCACCAAAAAAAAAAATTAGTTTCTTTTGATTTTTGGGTAGTTTTTAGTTGGGGGAAATTTTGAGCTAAATAATTGTCCTAAGCCATGTATATCTTTTAATAATAGCTATACGAATCACCTGAAATTGTATACTCAAGTTGCAGCTACAAGAGTTTTCCTTTAATCTTGATCTTTCGTGGAAAACAACAAGGATTCCTGTCATTTATGGCTCTATCAGGAGCAAGGCCTAATTTGATTCCTTATTTTTTTTGTTTCCTCGAGAAATCAATGAGTTAACTTGATGCCTTGGCTGTTTGCCCTTCATCGGATATGCATGGATAATGGTAATTGCCAAGGGAGGTTGCCCATCTCCGATTCGACTTGGTCTAATTGAAAATTCAATTGCGATGTAGATATGTGCCTTCTGTGACTGTGGAGGTCACCCACTAACTAGGTTTAATCAGTGGGAAAGCTTTTAAGGGCCCGATCGTCGCTCACTTTCCCATGGAACAGAGCAAGAGGGGCAATGTCTGCCAAGTGAAATTGAATGAGATATGTACGTACATACATATATCAGTCTTTTCCACAGGATCAAATCGAGCCTCTGCTTACACCGAAGGGGAATTCCCAGCGGAATCCGTCAGAAATCGGAGGGGGAATAAAATTTTAGAACTGAAGGGATTATATTCCCGCTCCTTGCCCACACATTAAGGACTCTCTCTCTCTCTCTTTCTTGATATTTTTCTATTACATTTTTATTTTGTTTTTTCCTATTTCTCGTATTGAATAACTCCCTCTTTGTTTTGAACAACAACAAAAAGACTCTTATTTTTTCTCCTTTACAACTGCCCCAGCGCTGGCGCTGCCACAGATTGCTGATCCTGATCCTGCTCCTGCGCTGGCTGGCTCATCCTGCGGCGACTCATGGTGCTGTCTAAAAACGGTTCGTACGTAATTTATGGGAGTGGCGGGGCCACAAGCGAAGAGCAGAGTTAAAAAAAAAAAAAACACATTAATTAGTTATTAGTTTAGATCAAAAGAGGCGCCCGCCCTAGATGGCAACGCTCTGCTTGGCCTCGTTCTCCCGCTGCTGCTTGTTGACCGCCGATATGCACTTGGCCATGGTGGGCGAGGCGCGTGAAATGGCGTCGGTCATAAAGTAGTCGCGCAGCTCCTTCAACTTGATGTCAATGGGGCCGCCGCCAATGGATTTGCTCTGCGAAACGAAAGAAAAAGATTCTAAAGATCCTTGTAAAACGATGGAAGGACGTCTTCTTACGGCGCCCGCTGCACCGGCCTCGCCGGCTGGCTCCAGTTGACCCAGGCGCGTTAGATGCGGCGCCACATCCTCCAGGCGGTTGCGCAGCTCGTCCAGGTTGTCATATGGCAGCGGCTTGCCCACCACCTCGGAGAGAGCTCGCAGGATCTTCCAGTCCTCGCGGGCCATGCCCGGTGGCGAGACACCCGGCAGCGTCTGCTGCGGCCTGCCCTCGGTGTTCACATAAATTCCTTGCTTCTCGGTATAGGCGGCACCTGGCAGCACGGCATCGGCAATGGAGGCACCATTATCGCCATGCGATCCAATATACACAACAAAACAGTCCTTGGGCAGCTGCTCGCGGGTCACCTTGCCGGCATCGGCGTTCAGCAGGAAGAGCACCTTGGGCTGGGCCTTTACGGCGGTCTGAGCGCCAGCCTTGTAGCCCACATCGAAGGCGCCCACCTGGGCGGCGTTTGTCTGCAGCACATTGAAGGGGTTCCAGTCCTGCAACAACAAGAACCACAACGTGTCAATGGAGGCACTCAGGTGCTCAGGGAGACGCAACTCTACTCACCGGCTTCTTCAGCTTCTTGCAGTAGTCGGCGATGGTGGCATGAATGGCGCCGCCATCGGGACGCTCCAGCAGATCGGCACCGATAATGATGGCCGGCTTCTTGGCACCCTCCAAGACCTTGGAGAAGGCGTGCGATCCAGAGCAAACGTCCTTGATCAGAGCGGCGTCGGCGCCAAGGTTCTCGTGCTCGTAGGACAGATCGATCTTGGGTCCAATCGAGGCAATCTGCAGTTCGTTGTGAACGTACGCCTTGCGGAGACGGGTGTTGACCAGGGGAGCCTCGTAGCGGGGATTGGTGCCCACCAGGAGCACGGCATCGGCCTCCTCCAGGCCGGCAATGGTGCTGTTTAGCAGGTAATTGGCCCGGGAGTCAGTGCCGCCCTGGACGAAGCCCTGCTCGGTGGCAACCGCATCGCTGCCCAGCTTGTTCAGCAGATCCTTGAGGGCCACCTGAGCCTCCAGATCGGCCAGCTGTCCCGAAATGCCGGCCACCTTGCCGTTGGCCGCCTTGACGGCCTTGGCCACCGCAATGAGGGCGCCCTCCCACTCAACGGCCTGCAGTTCGCCGTTCGGCATGCGGACCATGGGTGCCACCAGGCGCTGGCGCTTCAGGCCGTCGCAGGCGAAGCGAGACTTGTCCGCCAGCCACTCCTCGTTGACGTCCTCATTCTCGCGCGGCAGGATGCGCAGCACCTCGTTGGTTCGGGTGCTGACCACGATGTTGCTGCCGACGGCATCGAGCACATCGATGCTGCTCACCTTGCGGATCTCCCAGGGACGGGCCACGAAGCTGTAAGGCTTGTTGGTCAGAGCGCCCACCGGGCACAGGTCGATCACATTGCCGGAGAGCTCGGTGAGGAAGAGCTTCTCCACATACGTTCCGATTTGCATGTCATTGCCACGGCCCGTGGTGCCCAGATCATCCACGCCGGCGATCTCGGAGGCGAAGCGTATGCAGCGAGTGCAATGGATGCAGCGGGTCATGATGGTCTTGACCAGCGGTCCAATGTCCTTGTCCTCCACAGCTCTGCAAAAGCACAAAAGGAGTAGCAGTAATGCTTGTTCCCTCTCGAAAGAGAATCATTCTCCCTACCGCTTGCCGGTGTAGTTGATGTCGGTGAAGCGGGAGCGATCGGAGCCAAAGGCCATGGCCTGATCCTGCAGATCGCACTCGCCACCCTGGTCGCAGATGGGGCAATCCAGCGGATGGTTCATCAGCAGGAACTCCATGACGCCCTCGCGAGCCTTGCGGGTCAAGTCGGAGTTGGTCTTGATGCGCCAGCCCTTCATCACGGGCATGGCACAGGCGGCCACCGGCTTGGGGCTCTTCTCCACCTCCACCAGGCACATGCGACAATTGCCGGCAACGGCCAGGCGCTCGTGGTAGCAGAATCTGGGAATCTCCACGCCGATCTGGGCAGCCGCCTGCAAGAGCATTCACCGGAAAATGGTAATGGGATAATAGGAACCTCAATTGCTTTCCTGACTCCCAACTCGTACCTGCAGCACAGTGGTGCCGGGCAACACCTGCACGGGAATGTCGTCCACAAAGACCTCGATCTTCTCGGGCGCCTTCGCCGGCGTCTGGGCCAGAATGGCGCTGGTGCGCACCGCCCGGCTGGCCATCTGATGTGTGGGCGAGCCCAGAGCGCCCAGCGCCTTGACTAGCGGTGCCCGTATCATATTTTCTGCAACGACAAGTGACCAAATAGAGCTGCAATCCTCAAACCCAACAATTACATAAGTAATCTGGCTGCCAGCATTTCCCAATTTATCGATCGCTGCCGTCCGTAGTCTCTGGCCGACTTCAGGTGGCCTTTGGCCAGGAGTTTTGCAGCTCCGACCGACGGAGGGGGTGGGCGAAAAACCTACCGAAATGCTGGAAAATATTCCTGTGGCTTTTTTTAATGCGGAGACAAACTTTTTATCGCTTTGCTTTGACAGTCGCACTGTGACGGCGTGCCGCGTTGCCAACTGTCTGTTTGGTATTTTGAGTTGGCAAAGCGGGCCGCACAGCTGTTCCTCCCACGAACTATGGGTGCTGCCAGACCGCGCAGGGGGAAGTCTCTTTTCTGTCGTAAATTAAGGGTCCAGGAATTTTCCGGGCATAAGCAACTTTAAGTTATGGTAAACAGCTCTGAGAGGATTGAGAAAACTTTTATTTTCTTTGAAAAAAAAAAAGGGAAGCCCGAGATGTAAGCAAATGAACGCATATGAGTTAGAGTTGCCAGACCGCTAGACCGTAATGGCGCTTTTAAAAACCGTTATTGGTGGATAAAATTTTTGGTTACAGTTTCTTTTTAAATTAAAATGCACTTTTCTGCATTTTTGGGACTTTCAGATCTGCAGTACAACATTTCCTATATATATGAAAAATTAGTTGTTTTCAGTGTTGAAAACAATTTTGAATTGAATTTTCTACCTATTTTCGACAACAAATTCTGTCACCGAAATTGCTATAAATAGATTAGAAAATTATAATTTTTGAATAGGGTGACATAAAGGTTAAACTGCCTTTAAAATGTATCCTTCTTCAAAAAGAGCTTGTCTTTGATCTGGGATGTAGATAAAGATCTAGTGGTTTTTGTCTACAAGCCTCATATTTTCCCAAATATATACAATCGCCCTCGCATCATTGTAGATGATACAACCTCCACCTGGAGGTCTATTGCTCGCCATTTCACTGGAGACAGGAGATCGGAGATCGGAGACTGGAGACTGACGCCGGCAGACGCCGCTAGTGAGATCTGTTGAAGATCAAATCTTTACATGGGAGTCACGCGAAAAATTACACACACACACCAACGGGAGGTGGACAATGCAAACGGCACGGATGACAGACAGGCCAGCAAAATGATGTTGTTCCCAGCACATTGGCAGCGAGTGGAGCCACTGCCGCCGCCACTCGCCCTGTCTGTGTGAGTGTCGGGACGGGGACGGACTAACGCACGATTCTGTTGGATCTGCGGAATCTATCTGGCTCCCATTTGGCGTCCCTGGTGAACGGCGCCACTGTCTGCCATTCGACCAACAGGAGGTGGTTGCGTGAATCACGACTGAATCACTGGTTACTAAAGGGAAATCGGGGGATTACCTCAAACCCAAAGGGGTTTATTGATTTTTAAATCATACTTTAAGAGGAAATAAACATTAAACATTATTATTTAACTCGCATGATCTACCAGTTATTTGTATGTACGAATATATCCCTCTAGAGATGCGTGCGTGTCACGACTGTCCCCCCATTTCTAGCGCTCACCGCAGCCAGGTAATCAGATAAAAATATATTATGACGTACCAGACCGACTTTTCATTGTTAATTGAGCGGCAGCTACATAAACCTTTCCCGGAGCCCGGCCCTGAATGATTGAGATTGAGACGTGCTTGATATCTGTTGGGATCGCAGCGGCAGAGCTGGCGATACACTTGGCGCAATGCCGATATGTTTGCGATAATTCATATCGATGGCGATAACGAAAAAGTAAGGGAACTGGATTCTTTTCTTTGAATTTACCAATTTGTTAAATAATTGCATGCCAATTTGTAAAACTTCTAATAATATCAGGTGGAAAATGACTATATTATTTTTGTTAGTGTAAAGACGATGCTGCTGCTTCGTCGTCGGCGGCGTCGTTGTTGCTGTGGTTTTTGTTGTCTGGCGTCTGTTGGCTGTCTCTCTTATCTTGTATCTCGGCTGCTCTTGCTCGCGCTCTTTCTCTCCCACTCTCTCTTTCTCCCTCTCTCTTCTGCACGCTCGTTTTTTGTCCTTTGCCTTATCGCAGTGTATCTGATGCTCATGGATGATGTGCACTCAAAAAAATAACTATTTGAAATGGAACTCTGGAAAGGTGAATTTAGCAATTGCCAAATTATGCTTATTACCAGTTAATTCATTTTTATATCGTTACAAAACACATTATATTGTGTGACATATTTTAAGTTTAAAAAAAATAAATTGTTAAACTTGTGTTTTATAATATTAAATATTACAAATTGCCTAGATATTGTTTCTGAACTAAAAAAGTGACATTCCAAAAAAAATTACTTCACAAAGTATATATTAATTTGAGATCATAGTTGGAAATCTTCTTGGACCATTTAACCTAAATATATTTTTAGTCTATGCTTTATGATTTGAATAATTTAAGTACTTTGAACCTAAAATATGGATTAAGCTTTTCAAATTGTAGAGTATTAGTATTAGACCTATTAGAAAGGCTGTAAAATCAAAAAATGCCCTGAAATTAAATTATTTACATCAAAACGCAATGGAATATAAGAATTTTTACAATTATCAAAACCATTAAAATTAAACAATAATTAATTATTAAAAATATAAGACTACCATTAAAATTAAGTATTAATTAATTTTTAAAATTTTTTTGACTATTTATTAAAAATTGTGTATCCTTCGAGACAGATTGCTTTACATAATTATCCTCTCTAAGGGTTTAATGATGATATATATATATTATAATAAATATATTACAAAATAAATAATATATAATAAATAAAATAAGTAACCAAATTATACAAATATTTCTTGCAGTGCGCGGTTGAATGCTGCTGCCACGCTCCAGACGTGTCGCCACAATTTGCAGCCAAACGCCGGCGACATCGGCTTGGCGCCTAAAATCAAACGGGGGCCCCGAACGAACGAAATGTTTTTTTAAAAATAACGTGCAACAACGACGGCGGCTAATAATGTGATTTGTTTCGTCGGCAGGGCGAAGGAGAGGACAACCACTCCTGTCTCCTGTCTCCTGTCTGCTGTCCATCGTCCATTTTTGCTTCCTCGCGGCAGCTTTAGTATGTGATAATTTTAAACAATTTACTCCCCTTTTTTTTAGTTGTTGTTGGCCCGCCACCGGCAATTGCCCGCATTTAACGGTGTGTCCTTGGCGGGTTGCACCGCCCCGATCCCGATCCCCCTGCTTCCCTCCTGGAGCATCTCGCAGTTTCTGGAAGCGGTGAGATAAGGCAGCAATTTCTGCGGATCGACGCCATAAAGCAGATATGCATGATACGATTATAATTATACGGCAAGCAAGCATGGCAACAGTCTGCGGTGGCATCGAAGCCACAGTGATCACTGCCAAGTGATCAACAATGCAAGTTTCGCCCAGAGGTTGATACAAACTAATTGGGGATTCCCCCCAGGATGCATAAAGTTTGTCAAGTAATTTTCTTTATAAGACCAAAATATTTTATGATATTTGTTTTGTTGTGTCCTTTTCTTGCATAATATTGTTCATAATTTGTATTCATAATTTTGAATGTTATTTTATTTTAGCAAGGACATGGCTTGGTATCTGGTCTCCTGAATAACTGCCAAATGACAGCACTATACAGAGTAGAGATGGTCTCGTGACTATTTCTCATCCGGGATCGGCATGCAGGTCCATAAAATTCCAAGAAATTTATACAACAAAATAATAAACAAAAAATCAAAAATCAGTAGCACTTAATCATCAGAATTATATTAAGAGTACAACATGATTTAAGCTAATCTTATTTAAGGTCAAAAGCCCGCTCTCATCTCTAATTCGTAGGGAGTACTTTCTGGTTTTGCGGCGAAGACCCGAAGATTCAAACACCCGAAGATCGACTCGGTGTTCGCCGCCCGATCGCATTGGCAAGTGCGCGGGCAACTTCTCGTTTTTCGAATATTTAAGCAGTCGCTCGCAGAGCGTCGTTGAGAGCGGTCCGCCAGGGCGATACTGAATTCGAAACCAAATTTAAATCCAAGTCCGAGTTCGATTACGATCCAGACTCCGAGAATAAGTGTGGCGCGCCGGCATTCAAAGAGCTTTGTTTCCGCGAAAACAGTGAACATTTTGCAAGGATATCATCGGAGATATCGCGAATAAAAATTATAAACTATATAAATAGTTATTGGAATCCAACTAAGGATTTCCATTTTATTTATTTACTTTTTTTTTGACCAAAGTCAGTGCCTGTGAACTGAAATTTGTGAGTTGTGAAACCCATTGTGTTGTGAAAGAGACCGGCGGAGTTCTCCTACCTGGCGCTTTAATCGCCGCCGCCCCTTAAGCTAAAGACGTACGATTAAAAAAAACCAAACCAAAATCCAAAACAAAACCCCTTTGCTGGCTGTTGTTTTTGCCGTTCGTCTCGGGGCTTTTGTTTGCGGTTAAAATATTTGCGGGCTTCCATCAACATCGCATTTCGGAATTCGAGTTCGAATTCGGATTGGTTATCGGAATCGGTGAGTTGAGAAGAATACATCTCCACTATTCTTATAAGATTGGGGAGTTTTCCAATTGAATGATTTTCGAAAAAAGATCTTCAGTTATCGATTAGGATTGAATTCCGATGAAATCCTTTTCGATAGGTATTCCCAATAGGATTTTTTAAAACCAACTAGTGTAAGCGTTTGCATTTTCGACAATTGAGCAAAGTTGCAATAATAATGATGCAAACGATAACACTTACATATAACTTAAAAATATTAGTAAACCGATTCTAATTACTGAAACGGGCTTAGAAATAAGAAAACAAATAACTGGTTCATAAAATCATTATTTGTTCGATATTGTAAAAAAAAGGTAATACATTTCATAAACTGCTCTTAAATAAAATAAAATAAATAAAACAAACATTTGGAGTAAAAGTAATCTTAATATTTTATTTTTTTTTTCATATATCTTAATATTTAATATTTTATATTAACCTTAATATTTTTGGCAATACGTTTTTTTTAAGGATTTTTAAAACGATTTATTACCCTCCTTGCGAGTTTAATAGCTAAAATTTAGGTGAATTTTAAAAGCTTAAATATATACTTCCATAAGGTAAACAATAAGAATCCGACAATCAATAAAAAATAATTGCAAATCGAAAAAATTGATCAAAAAGTCGATAAACTAACCAAAAGCGGTTTTAAGTCAAAAAACCGATAAGATAAAATATAAGATATTTATATTTTTTTTACTAATTGATTTCTTTTTGTTAATCAATAATGGTAGTGATTTTTCCAATTACCAAATATGTGGCTTCTATCATCAATAAAAATCGGAATAATCCGGATTATACACCAATTATCCGGGGATATATCATTGCAAATTACGTATTACGTATGTTGGCCAATATCTACCTGTATCCGGAGTATCTTGGTATCTTATCACACCTCCTTTAACGGTCTATGATTTTTTCGTTTTTTGCTATTCCCACTTCCTCTCCCTCTTTGCTTTTTCGCTTCTGCTTTTGCACATTTCCTGTGTGATCTCAGAGACTGGCGAAAAAAAAAAAAGAAACCATTTTTTATCTCTGAGACAGAGAGCCAAAAAAAAGTCACAAAAAAATAAACGCAGTACAGGCGAACTCCCAAAAACGGTAAAAATAAAAATAAAAAATAACGCAAGTCATGTATGGTCACACACAAACACTGCAGGCAGCAACAATGTCATGACAAATAAACTGAAATTAAATGATTTGCTCCGAAGCATTTTGGCCGGGACCAGTTGGCCCATCCGATCCGTCGTCGGTCCATAAACGCCGCCGCGCAGAACATCCCATTCCAACCACATCCCCATCCCCATCCCCATCCCCCCAAGAAATGGCAGCAGTGCAAAAAAAAAAAAAGACAGAAAAATAAAAAAACAACACACACTCTTTGTGTGTGTGTGTGTAATAGCAGACAAAATACAAATGAAATAATAAATCGAACGACGTTGCCATAAAAATACATTTTCGGCCCACATGCGACCAGCGACGCGAGCGAGAAGCCATAGAGATTCAAATGTGCCCCGAGATAGGAGCGAAAACATTAACAACACTGGAGTACAACGTGCGATCCGGCGATCCACCGATCCGGGCGAGGGCGGGGCTCTGGAGAGGATCGGAGGGGAGCCAACCCAACCCAACCCAATCCAACCGTGCCGAACTGTGGCCAAGCGAGCAATATGGAAGCGTCGCTTTTACGTGAAAAGTTTCATTTCATTCATAAAAAAATCCCATAAAATAAGAAGAACAGGCACCGAAGCTAGGGATACTCTTTGTGGGAGAAATGTAAAATGAAATTATTATTAATTATTATAATTTGTAATATAAGCAGCAGTCTGAATAAAAATGAAACCTTAAAGAGTTCCCTAAGATTGATTATTCTTTATTATTCGATTATTTATGATCATGCTTAGGTACTAGATATTTTATGATCATTCTTTGAAATAGAAGAGAATAATAATAATCTCTAAAGAGTATACATTTAAGGATCATTAAAGTTGTAAAGCCTTTAAAACCTTTTAAACATATTCCTTAATTATTCATTGATCACTGATTAGTACTTAGAGACAGTGCTTTGAGGCGATGATCATGATCGATGAACAATAATCAAAGTTATGGAATTTATAATATATTTTTGTATATTGTTAGAGTTTCTAAAGAACCTAAATCAAAGGATATTTGAAGAGCTTAAAGGTGCTTCAAAACAACTCAGTGTATTATTCATTGATCATTCACCAGTATTCAGAGACATTACGTTTAGAAGATGATATATGTATAATATTTAAATATTTAAATATCAAATAATTATTTGCAATCTTTCAATTTGAATATTCACATAATAACCGAAGGATATTTGAAGTTCCTAAATGCTATTCATAACAATTTATTGTAATATTCATTGATAAATAAATATTAAATATTATTATATATTTAAATATTTTGAATTTGAATATTCGTATAATAACCATAGGGAAGGGTATAGAAAAAACTCAAGCTCAAAACCGAGTCCCCACACTCCACATCTCTGCGTGTGTGTGTTTCTCAATGAATCCACAACGTATGAATGGCAAAACATATGAATGGAGGCTTCCAGCCAGCACTCCACTCCACTTCACTTCCAGCTCCCAGCTTCCAGCTCCAAACCATTCCAGCGTGCTCTGTTTTTTTTGGTTGTGTGTGTGTGTTTTTTCTTTTTTTTTTTTGGTCCGGTCTGTGGCCCAGTCTGATCCGGCAAACTGGTGGGCGTCCAAATTGCTTCGACTTCGACTGGGGGCACACACAAAGTGAAATCGGAAATTCGCAGGCAGAGCGATTTTCTACGGATATGGTGGGGCCAGGAAAGAGGAGGAGTACGTGGTGTATCCGATCTTGATTTGGGCCTTCATTAGCATACATATTCGTCACCGATGATCGATCGATCGTTGGCTCAATGCTTGACCAAAATCAGAGGTGACAAATCTCTGCTGATAAATATATATTTTTGAAAATTGCCCAAAAATAGTCGAATTAGTGAAGCCATAAAAAAAACGCCAACGATTGAAGTAGAAATAACATGGCAAATGGTATGGGGTTGGGGGATCACCCTAACCGGAGGAAATTGAGATTCAATTCAAGTGAAATTTTCAATCACATGAGATCACTACCGAGACATTTCTCAGAATTTCGATCGAAGGGAGACCTCCTCATTGAAGATTTAACATTCAGGGGAATGGATTCAGCTGGCTTCCAATATATGTTAAGTTATTCCCATTGGAAGAGATGGAATAAAGGGGAATTACCAGGTAAAATCATCATTGTAATTTTTAAAAGAATTATTTTCAAGGAGTTAACTTTCCCTGATTTTTTTAAAGATTTATTTTTAGAGAGATAACTTTCGATAATTTTTTAAAAAATTTATTTTTAAAGAGTTAACTTTCTTCGATTTTCTAAGAGATTTATTTTAAAGAAGTTAACTTTCCCTGATTTTATATAGCAAAAATTTCCTCCCTCCCGAACTTGTGTCTCCTTCGGGGAATCATTGATCATAGACGCTCCAGAGGAAAGGGTTCCAGGTAATACCAGGAGACCAGGAAGATCAGGGAGACCAGAGAGCCACAGACAGTCTGCAGGCTGCAATCAATTGGCTGACATTTAATGGAGGGAGCCGTCGGGCGGCAGTGATTGATTGATTGATAATTAAGAGTGGCGCCTACTGGCATTCACCATTCACCCAACGACTACCGCCTGCCCCTCGCAGTCATGGAGGTGGCATTGCAGCATAATGGGAGACACAACCGGACAATGGCAACCAACATTTTAATATACGATCATGTGGCGCTTGCTAATTTAACTGGGAAGTCTTTCAAGTTTCGCCGCGACTCGAATAGAATAAATATCGAAAACAGGAATATGGTCAACGGATCGCGGAGAGTGGGAATTTTCGGGTATAACCAATATTTAAGCGCATATTTTATTGCCATCATTATGGCCATGATGATGAGTTCGCATTGAATTTGGAATTAAGAACGGCACCTGTGCCGGCGGAGGCGCCAGTGCCAAGATCATTGGCAACAGGCGGATGCTCTTACTTGGTCTTGAATTTTGGACTATATTTTGGGATTGGAATATAAAAAAATATATATATAAAGGATATTTCAATAACTTTCTGGCTTTTAAATATTTATTAATTAATTATTAAATAGGAACTGAATTAGCATTTGTCTAAACAATTATATTTTGTGTCCAAGACATCAAATTACCGCTTGCGCAGCACTATAATTCCCAATGAGTTTTGACTTTTTGGTGATAATTTTTATTCGTTACTTTCGAAGCAAAACAAATATGCGAATTATTTATTTATTTTGTTATTTTTATGGTGCGTGCACTGCCTGCAATATAATGTATCAAAATGACGTAATTTCTTTTCCCATGTCCCCAAAATAATAGGGATTACGGAAAGCCCGCTCTGTCGCAGAGTATTTGGCGACTTTCTTGAGTGGCAAGGAGTCCGATCTTTTGCTTTTCTTTCAACTGCAAATCGGCTTTGAGGCTAATGAGCTTTTGTTTAATTTTATTAATGGAATTGCCAACATTTATCATAAATTACAAATCGTGATCGTGATAAGAGCGCCGATGACTGCGTCAATCTCTTGAATAATTAAGTTGTCGTGTTGCTTTGATAATGACCAGACAGCGCTAACCTTTTTTGTTGCTATTCTCGATATGTTATTATTGTTACTGTCTTTGAAGAGCCGCAAAAAAAAAACAAAAAAAAGTCGACGAAAAATTTGCTTAATTTTATGGCCCGTGTCTTGTCTGAAGATATATACAGACATATCTACACAAACATACATATATCTATTTTTTGGCCTAACCATTGTCTCCGTCTTCGTCTCGACTGCCCACATCTCGAAAGTGTTTGCTAAAAGCCAAAAAGCAAATCACCTTTTATTTATTATCTGGAAGTGGTCTCTTTCTTTTTATGGCCTTTATAGCCATAATCATTTGGTACACTGAAAATAAAAAAGGGTGATATCTTCATGGGTTAATCAGGGAGGGACATCGACTTTGAATGCCAGAGCAACTTGCAATTTTATTTAATAGATGTATATTTAATTATTGATATATTTATGAATGTTATCGAAAATCGTAACCTGATAATTTCTTAAATATTTGAATAGTCGATTTGAAATACTTTTCGGCTTATTATATTTATTAATTGAAAAAAATTTTATTATATTTCGGTTTCTTGTTATCGAAAGTATCGAAAATCGTAGCCTCATAATCTATTAAATTTTAGTAAAAACAGTAGTATAGCAATCTCAATAATTTTAGTCAGAATATATTGATATATTTTACTTTAAATTTTTACTTTAAATATAATATATCAAATATATATAATATTTATAATATTATTTCGGTTCTGTGTAATTCCCGCTAGGGGTGAATCCAAGACCGGTGTCACTTTCCAAGTCGGTTTGGAGTGGATCGACTTGGATTGGATCCGGTGGGTTGGGATGGAGAGTAGAGTACTTATGATTGGTGGAATGCGGTGGCGCCAGGCTCAAACCACAATGTGATGATCAGCAAAAGCCGCAAAAAAAAAAAGTATTTATATGTATGTAGGCGCAGTGCGTCAAGATTGATTGCCTCATTCCCTCAATGATTGATCTGTAACCAACAAAAACTAAAAAAAAAAATAAAATAATAATAACCTCACTCGGTTGCTACTGAAATCCGAAAAAATAAAGTAAATATATTCTCCATTCTCAGCCACACCCTTCTCCTGACCAGGCTAAGATCCGTAGTATGCCAACGCTGCCATGCTGCTGAGACAACGCCTGGACAACGGCTAGGACGGCTGTGGATCAGGAGATCAGGATCGGGTCATGGACAGCAAGAGCAGGATGCGGACTCGGATGCGGATCACGTTGCTCTGCTTGTGGCTGGCCCTGGAGGCACCCGGTAAAACGTCAGCAGCCAATCCACTATTCGGACTCCATTCCGATGAACTGGTGGCGGATGAGGGCCAACTAGTGGTCCCCCGTCGCGTCCATGCCGATGGCAAATTTATGACCCACTCCCTGGCCTATGCCCATGATCGTGATCATCGAAGGCATCGCCAGCGGCGCAGTCTCCACGACGACCAGGAGGAGGAGCCGGAGCCAGCGGAGCTTCATCTACAGCTTCCACTGGCCAATAAGACGCTCCATTTGGAGTTGATGGCGCATAGCTACTTCCTGGCCCCGCATCTGGTGGTAGAGCGGCATCGTCGTGACCTTCGCACCCGATCCACGCTGACGGCAAGGCACCTCAACTGTCATTTCCATGGCAAGGTGCGCGGCGAGCCGGACACCAATGTGGCCATCTCCACCTGCTCGGGACTGGTGAGTGTCCATCAATCTAGTGTTTCTCCTCTCTAAGGAATTGGGTTTCCAGGTGGGCCACATCCGGACGGCCAGCAATGAGTACTTTATCGAGCCATCCAAGCAGCACGAGGCGCATCCCGTCAACGGCCATCCGCATGTTGTCTTCCAGCGCTCCTCCGTGAAGCCAAGGGTGAGTCTGGCTTCCTGGATCCAGGACTGTTGTTACTTAGTTTTTTTCGCCATCAGCAGCAGTCCCGGATGCGGAACAAGCGCAAACGTGGCGGGGGATCATCGGCAATGGGTTCCCCCGGCTTGGAGGTCAGTAACTGTGGCACTCGAGAGCCACGCCGACGCATGGAGACGCGTCTGGAGTGGCAGGCCAAAGGCAAGGTCAAGATCCAGGGGGGCAGACAAATCCGGCGGCGACATCACAAGCACCACCAGCACCACAACAGACGGCAGCATCACCAGCGGAAATCGCAGCCCCGGAAGCTGCAGCTCCACAAGACCAAGTTCAAGTATGAGACGCAGCCGGAGATCCCACGACGTAGGCGCTCCATCAGCAGTCCGCGGCATGTGGAGACACTGATTGTGGCCGATGCCACCATGTCGGCATTTCACAAGGACCTCAATGGCTACCTGTTGACCATCATGAATATGGTTTCGGCCTTGTACAAGGATCCCAGCATTGGCAACTCCATAGAGATTGTGGTGGTGCGGATCATCCAGCTGGACGAGGAGGAGTCGCAGCAGCAGCTAAATCTCACCCAGAATGCCCAAAAGAATTTGGATCGATTTTGCAGGTAAATAAAGGTATAGATATGTCCTTCCAGGGAGCTAGGATATATATATGTATATCTTTTTTTTATAGTTGGCAGCACAAGCTGAATAAGGGCAGCGAGAAGGATCCCCATCACCATGACGTGGCCATACTCATCACACGCAAGAATATCTGCGCCAACAACTGCATGTGAGTGGGCCAGGCTATAACCATTGGGTTAATAATCTTATCAAATCCCTGCAGGACCCTTGGCCTGGCCAATGTGGGTGGCATGTGCAAGCCCAAGCAATCCTGCAGCGTCAACGAGGACAATGGCATTATGCTCTCCCACACAATCACCCATGAACTGGGTCACAAGTAAGTGTCCTGGATATTAGTAAAACTTGTTAAATATTAAGAAATCATTGGTTTAAACAATTACATTCTGTGGGGCCCCTACATCAAATTACCACTTGCCCTAAGCTATAATTCCCAATAAGTTTAAGCAGAAATCTCTATTTATTTTGGGTAAATGTCCTGGGTTGAATCCCAAGTGAGAGCTTAAGATTTAATTATGTGAAATAGAACCTAGACATGGCTAACGGTGGCGGCATCCACATCCACCAGACAGGTTGCCGGCAGCGATTTGCATTGCCACCTGCAGCGCCAGACGCAGCCAACACATGTGCTTCGGGCCAAGATTTATGGGCAGCCCAATTTAATGAATGAATATAAGAGACTTTGCGATGGTGTCCAAGCGACGGATGCTTTGACACCTGCGTGTGTTTGTGTGTGTGTGTGTCGTGACAATGATCGCCTGCGTTGCCCGCCCACTTTGGTCGCCACTCCGGCGACCAGTTGCCAGTCTAAGTCGCAGAGTGTCACCTCTCGCGGTGCCCCTGCTTCCTGCTCCATTCAAACTCAATTAGTCGAGAGCTGGAGGCACATCAAGCCAGAGTCAGAGATGGCCAAGAGCCGCAGTCACAGTCACTTGGAAATCAACTTGTAAATTAATTAATTATAAATTTATAAGTGATTTTATTTTAGAAATTTATATGACATATATATATCATTTAATCTTCCCTTGAAGTATAATATTTTCTTTTAATATTAAATCCAACTTGTATGAAATATAAGTAATTTTTAACTCAATATTTAATCTTCCTTTCCTAACAATAATTTGTTTAAATTTTAAATACAAATTCATAATGTTTAGTTAGGAAATCCCCTGCCTCAAGGGACATTAACCCTTGCTCTGTATAATTCTATGGCTGAAAATAATCTAAAACTGTTAATTAATGGCTATAGACAATATCGTATATATTCTCGTAAAATGTAAAGTACCACCAAGTGATTCACTGTGATCACGGCATCGGCACACCCAGACTTTGAGGCTCGCACTGGCAATACACGCACACCCATCTAGGGGCGATGTTGTCCGGGTCCGGTTTGGCCGGCTCATCGGGGGAGCTGTGGATTTTGCGGATTCCGATTGGCATTCGGATTTGGATTCGGTTCGAAATTGAATCAAATCGGGTCGAACGTGCCAAGTTGCCAAGTTTTCAAGCGAACAAGTGGCTGTGGGACGAATTGCACTGGGGCAAAATAGGGAGTATAATCAGGAATTTATGAAATATTTAGAGTTATAATTTGGAGTTTTTATTTTTAAGAGATTATGAAATATCACCTGAGAAATAATATAAAATATAAAAATTAAAATATTAATATATATTTAGGCTTGAAAACGTGCCTCTATTTTCTGCCAGTGCCGCCAAGTGGCCGTCAGTGAGTCTAGCATGCTCCGTCCGCGATTGAGTCAGCCCGGCGGCTACGGCCTGCCCCCAAGCCCCGCGGCTCCTTCTTCGTTGCACCCAACTGGATCTGCCATGAGATCTGGCATTCTGTTGATCTGTTGATCAATGGTGTCGCTTGGGGTGTTGTGTAAGTCGACCGGCCGGAACGAAACAGAACCTCCCTGGGCGGGAGCAACAGGTGGCCAGGCGGTTGTTTGTTTTGGTTATTTGTTTATGTGCTTTTAATCGGATATATGTATTACTTATTATTCCATTAAAACAATCAGGTTTTTTGGTGGAGGAGCTTGGAGTTTCCTACATTAAAACAATTATTATGATCTCTTGTCCCCAGCTTTGGCATGTTCCATGACACCGCCAAGATCGGCTGCCATCCGCGAGTGGGTCCCATTGTGCACATCATGACGCCCACCTTTGGAGCGGACACCCTGCAGGTTTGCTGGTCGAACTGTAGCCGCAAGTACATAACACACTTCCTGGAGTAAGTAACAGCCTTGGGATCATATATATATCTATATATACTATATCCCCCCCTTCAGTCAGGGCTTAGGCGAGTGCCTGGACGATCCACCGACGCCGCTGAATGAATACAACTACACTGGAGAACTGCCCGGAATGCGGTACAATGCCCGCGGCCAGTGCCGGCTCCAGTTTAACCTCACCAACGACAGCGAGGTGGGCGCCTGCTCCGCCCCCCATGAATTCTGCTCGACGCTGTGGTGCAAGGTCAATGGCGAATGCGTCACCCACATGCGTCCCACTGCCCCGGGCACGCTGTGTGGTAGGAATAAGTGGTGCCAGAATGGCAAGTGCGTTCGTCGGGAGGAGCTAACCGCCGTGAATGGTGGATGGGGGGATTGGAGCGAGTGGAGTGAGTGCTCGCGCAGCTGTGGCGGCGGTGTGTCTACCCAACAGCGGGAATGCGATTCACCGGTGCCGGCCAATGGCGGAGTTTTTTGCATTGGCGAGCGGAAGCGCTACAAGATCTGCCGGAAGCGACCCTGTCCCGAGCAGGAGCCCAGCTTCCGGGCTCAGCAGTGCGCGCGCTTTGACAATGTCAGTTACCAAGGTGCCACCTACAAGTGGCTGCCCTTCTTCGACAAGGGTGAGGGATCCCATAAAACAAAAAACTATATAACCCAAGATTATTCATCCAATTTCCCTTGTTATATCCTCCCTCATTTGTCCCCCAGATAATCCCTGCCGACTGTTCTGCAGCGATGTGGATGACACCATCATTGCCAATTGGGGCTCCACAGTTTTGGATGGTACGCCTTGCACGCTGGGCACCAACAACATGTGCATCGATGGCATCTGCAAGGTAAGGTATACGCCGGCGACGGATCCCTTGGTCAATAACCCTGAGCCCAAATCGCGTTTCGTTCAGAAAGTTGGTTGCGATTGGATCGTCGACTCGGAGATGCAGGACGATCGTTGCGGTGTCTGTGGCGGCGCTGGCGATCAGTGCCAGCCGGTAAGGGATGTCTTCAGCGATCCATTTGGTGCCAAGGATGGTGCCTATGTGGAAATTGTCACCATACCGGCCCGGGCGCGTCACATTCTCATCCGGGAGCAGGGCAATTCGCCGCATTTTCTGGCCGTGGGACGGGCCGCCGCCCATAGCGAACGGTTCTATCTGAACGGCGATAGCCTCATCTCTATGCCGGGGGAATTCGAGATAGCCGGCGCCGAGAGCCTCTACGATCGGGTCGACGAGCAGGAGACCATCACAATACCTCAGCCCATCCAGCATTCCATATCGCTATACGTAAGGAGAGGGATTGAAGTTGTATGGAAAGGTGGATCTATTATCCTTTTCTCTTCCTTTCCCAGGCGATTGTGCGCGGCAATGAGAGCAACTCGGGCATCTTCTATGAGTTCACTCTGCCGGCGGTGAACATCAGCGTAGGAAGGCAGTTCCTGTGGCGCCTGAGCAACTGGACCGTCTGCTCCGCCAGCTGTGGGGGCGGGGTGCAGCACCGGGAGCCGGTGTGCCAGGAGAACGGCAAGGGTGAGTAGTAGTAAACCGCGTATAGCCACTCCCTTACATCCCTCTATTTCCTGCAGTGTTGGGCGACACGCTGCCCTGTTGGACGCACGCCAAGAACCGGAGGCCCCAGCGACAGTCGCGGGCCTGCGCCGAGCAACCATGCCCGGCCCACTGGTGGCCGGGACCGTGGCAGTTCTGTCCGCTTACCTGCCGCCCGACGGGATCAGCGACTGCGCCACTTCGCCGGCGGTCTGTTGTCTGCCTGGATCAGCATGACGTGGTGGTGGCCGATGCGGAGTGCGATGCGCTGGCCAAGCCGCCGGAAACGGAGCCCTGCGAGGCCACGTTGCCCTATTGCCGGTCGAAGGAGTAAGCTTCCGGCGGAAACGGAAACGTATTTATTCACAGTACAGGAACAGTGCGAACATACATATTTATTCAAGCGTGCCAACGGAATTGCAGTGGATTTGAAATCACTTCATGTACAGCCCGAAAGTATGCTAAAATAATAAATTTGCTATCTAAAATATTTCACTGCATACTTTTGGCCAGCCTTCCAATTGATTTTCCGCCTGCAGCGATTTCCATGGCGCTTCCAATTTAGCAAGTAAGCCTTTCGAGTGGAGCTAACAACGTTTTTGTATCTCCCTCCTTTTGGTTAATTTTTTTTTCGTTTTAAAAGAAATTATGAATTCTTGAGAGCAAATTATAATGTGCTTTCGATAGTATTGAATCGATTCTATCGATCAAATGTGACACAAAAATCTTGTGAAAAATAAGTTTAACTAGAAAGTAAGCCGAATGCCCTTTCAATTACAACTGAGTTTCTTTGTCTGGCAAGTTCGTTTAGTTTACATAATTCTATAAATTTATTGTTAAGATCATCTAATAGATATACACATAATTGTGCAAGTATGGTCGGTTAGCTCCTGGGGCAGCTAAGATAAGCCAATTCGTTTCCGACTAAAAAGATTTGCAACTTAATATATTTTAAGACACTTTTATAAGAGAATAAAAATTCAAGTTATTAAATTTGCAATTGATTTATTTATAGATTTTTTTTATGACTTAAAATATTTCAGATATTATAATAAAGAAAATAACATTGATTTGTTTTTGTGTTTTAAACAAATTTTGAATTTATTCAACCGGAAAAAATCGAATTTAAATCAAATTCACTGATATTTACAAAAATGTATATAAATGGGGAATCCCCTGACTAAATGGTTCTGTAATCGATAGAATCGTTTGGATTTTACATAACCGATTGTGAATTCTACCCCATTGCTACATTTGACACGGTTTATAACTTTAATCTGGTAACACTTAAATTTAAATTTATAGGTTTGCTTATAACTTCAGTCTGGTAACACCGATTTTGTAAAAAACCAACATATAAATCGGACGTTCTTCGCTATTTGTTTTTTTCAAGTGCAAACATAATAACAGCAAAGCAACTCCTTTTGTTGGTGACACGAAACAGCAACAATAACAAGCGAGAGTGCAAGCGGGACCGGGAGAGCCTGGAGGAAACCGCCGACCCATCCCTATTGTTGTTGTTTTCTGAAACAAAAAGGCAGAATTAATTGTTAATTGTTTCTATTAAATGCATTAAGCGGCCGGGCCCGGAGAGAGCGCGCGCGTCGGTAACATTGTGAATGGTGAACAGCCGGTTGTCACCCGGGAATCATTGGGGTACCCGGAATCGCTCCATTGGGAGTTCTACGGTAATTAACCAAGTACGTCTGTGTGTATGAGAGTGGATGCTGTGAGATGGAACGGGACGTGAGGGAGTTTCCGTCTCCTCTCTTTCTATTAGCCATTAATATTCACTTATAATTGGATATTGGAGAAAAGTGTGCGGCGTTTCCCGGAGTCTTTCTATTTATAAGCCCCAAGTGTGTGTATGCTCCACTTTGGTTATCAGACGGGGGCAGCCATAGCCGACAACCCCCCCTCACTTGAGTTACGTTGTAAGCCCCCTATCCCCCCTCCCATCACCGCTTTCTTTGTCCGGGGTGCCAAAGAGATTTTCTTTATTTCGAAACCTTAGGAAGTACGTATACATATTGCAAAAGAAAAATTAAAACAAAAATTAATTTCTTAGTTGTTAACTTATTAGAGTGTTTAAGAGTTTCTTTTCTAAATATCCAATATATACATATATGTTATATATTACTGAATCAGAGGTAAAGCCAATTAATATTGTTTACCCTCTGTTCCGTTGATTCTTTGTCCATGTCCAATACGAATTTGGTTTTTGATTTCTTGGATTCAGTTTCCGGATGACTCAATCCAACCGTCACCTTGCTTGTCCAGCTTTAATACCATATACATATATGGTACCTATAATATATCTTATCAGTAGCAAAAAATAAACAGAAAATTGACAATCCGGAAAGCGAAAAAAACACAATATAACAGAGACCCATCTCCGGGTACTCTGATTATAAAGTGCGGCGCACTCACTGGGTTTTGTTTATTTTTACTGCCCTCCGCTTCGGCCTGACCCCGCATTCCCCAAGTGCTCCCCTCCCCCCAAATGGCCTTGTGTTTATATACATATCTATCTCTCTGTATGGCCAAAGAGAAACTCGGACCGGGTCCGGCCCTGGCAACCTACAAAAGAATGCAAAAAAAAACCCAGCACAGCAAGATCATGAATCACGCGTCTCTGAGGAGGGAAAAAGCACCTCGAGATCAGTGGAGGCTCAAACAAACTAATTAAAATCATATCAGCGGAAGGTCTGAAAGCCAAAGAAATTAAAGTTTATTTTAAAATGTTTATACCCTTGCAGGCTATTATAGTTTCAGTCAGAAGTTTGCCACGCAAAACTTTGCAGGTGTTTTCTGCCTCTTCTTACTAGTACATACATATATAAGTCGTAACGATCGATCGGACGGCTACATCATATAGGAAAAATCCGAAAATTTTATAAGTACTTATAAATAAATTATTTTAAGTTTTTAAATTAGATTTATGTTTATTTCTCTGTACAAATAATTTGCAGTCGAGCAATCAAAGAGTGCTTGAAATTTCCAATCCACTAATGTGGATCATATTATAGGATATATTTTCCGAAAGAGAGCAGAATCCTCGGTTCGAAACACAAAAACGAACAAGGAAAAAATGGAGTGTGAGATGAGAGCAAATCAAAGGACAAGATGCAGAATAGAACAAAAACAGAAAGAGAGAAAAGCAAAATACAATAAAACTAATATTAATTATATTAACTCACCAATTGTTTGTAGCGTCCAAACGTAGTTATTCCTTTTCAATTTTTTTTTTAGAAATCTCTACACCAAAATATAATTTTAAAATTAACTGCCACTTTTTCCTTTTTAACCACTGCAAAAAAAAAAACAAAACGAACGGCACTTTTGCGGCCGTATTTTGCACGTTTCCCACCGTTTTCTTTACTCTTGAAATTTGAATCCACAAATGTGGATCATATTAAAGGATCTCTTTTTCCGAAAGAGAGCAGAGTCCTCGGTTCGTTTGC
The DNA here is from genome assembly GCA_008042715.1 of Drosophila bocki. NCBI lineage: Eukaryota > Metazoa > Arthropoda > Insecta > Diptera > Drosophilidae > Drosophila > Drosophila bocki. The sequence goes on along the minus strand of VNJY01001549.1, from coordinate 107,559 downwards.
AAGAGCAAGAATCAGAAACACAAAAACGAACAAGGAACTAGTGGAGTGTGAGATGAGAGCAAATCAAAGGACAAGATGCAGAAGAGAACAAAAACATAAAGAGAGAAAAGCAAAATACAATAAATCTAAATAAAAGTAACGAAACTTTAAGAGAGCAATATTTATATTAACTCACCAATTGTTTGTAGCGTCCGAACGTAGTTATTCCGTCTCATTTTTTTTTTAGAAATCTAGGCACCAAAAATAATTTTAAAATAACTGCCACTTTTTTCTTTTAAACCACTGCAAAAAAAAAAACAAAAAAAAAAAAACAAAGACGAACGCCACTTTTTCGGTCGTATTTTGCCCGTTTTCCACCGTTTTCTTTACTCTTTTTCTCCTCTTCGCTTTTGCCGATCAAAATAAGGAGAAGCGCACGAAAGCACAGCGAAAACTAACGGGACTTGCTCACACCGTTGGCACTTTTTCCACAGCAAAAAAAAAGAAACACTCACTCTTTTTCTACGCTTTGCTTTTGCCGATCAAAGCAAGGACTTGCTCACATTACTGGCACTTTTTGCACTTTAACCACAGCTAAAAAAACAAAAAAAAAAAACGAACGAAACTTTTTCGGCTGTTTTTTTCCCGTTTTTCAGATTTTTCCTTGCTCTTTTTCTCCTCTTCCTTTTGCCGATCAAAAGCGAAAACTAACGGGACTTGCTCACACCGCTAGCACTTTTTTCCACTGCATTCACGCAAAAAAAAAAAAAAGAAAAACGAACGGCACTTGTTTGACCGTTTTTTGCCCGTTTGCCCCATTTTTCCTCACTCTTTTTCTACGCTTTGCTTTTGCCGATCAAAGCAAGAAGGACACGAAAGCAATGCGGCACAGGCACTGCCACGTGCTCTGTCTCCCTCGCACTCGCACTTGCAATTGGACCAAACTAAAACTGAAATAAAACCGAACGCTACGCCGTCCGGGCATAGATTTTTCCTGCCTTCGATCAGATTTCCTTTTTCCAAGGCACGACAATGTTTTTCCGCACTTTTCCGACCGTTTTTCCTCGTTTTAATCCCGTTTTCGTCGGAGCACGCGTTTTTTCTGCCGTACAGTTTTTGAGCGAAAAATGGAATGAAGGAATGGCGGAATCGTGGAGAGTCTCCAGTGGACACTGCCGAATAAACGGAAAGCTGCAAACGGCGAGAGAGCGACAATTCTCCAATCCTTCAGCGAAAATGGCAAGGCCAACGAACGAAGGAAGGAACAAAGGAAGCACGATCCGCTTAATTTAGATGCAAAATTAATTTTTTGTCAGTTTTTTTTACAACTTTTCTTACTCTTAGGCCGCGCGCACACTACGAGCTGAAAGCGGAGCTGAGATAAGCGAGCTGATAATTTCAGTGCAAATTTCTAAGCTCAGCTCCGCTTTCAGTGTGCGCGCTCTCATACAAGTAGTGTGTTTGTTTCAGAGAGCTGATAAGCCGTCAGCCGTCAGCTCCGCTTTCAGCTCGTAGTGTGCGCGCGGCCTTAAAGCAAGAAGAGCAGGAAAGCAAGGCGGAAACTAACGGGGCTTGCTCAGTTCACCGGCACTTGCACGCGCTTGCACTTGGAAAAAATTAAAACTGAAATAAAACCAAACGCTACCGCCTTCCGGACATAGATTTGTCTGGCTTTCGATCAGATTTTCATTTTTCTCGTCGCGCCGATGTTTTTCCGTACTTTTCCGACCGTTTTTCCGCGTTTTAAGCCCGTTTTTGTAGGAGCACGCGTTAATCCATCCGAACAACTTGAGCGAAAAATGACATGCAAAGGAATGGCGGAAGAGGACGGAAAGCTGGAGGCTGCGAAAGAGCGGCGCTCTCTCCTAGTTTTCACTCTCCCGCTCTCTGGAGCCACGATGCGCTCTGTTTACATTTTTATTATATGCAGGGTATTATAATTTAAGTCAGAAGGAACGCAGGAACGAAGGAGACCTTTCCGACCCAATAAAGTATATATATTCTTGATCAGCATCAACAGCCGAGTCGATCTAGCCATGTCCGTCTGTCCATTTCTACGCAAACTAGTCCCTCAGTCTTAAAGTTATCTGAATGAAACTTTGCATATAGTCTTCTATATACTCTTACTGCTATATATGTCGGAACGGGCCGGATCGGACGACTATATCGTATAGCTGCCCTACAAATGTTCGATAAATTTTTAGAAAAAAAATTATAACTTGGCTGTTTTTCAACATTTTTGCATAATTTTTGAGATATGTTCATATTATACTATTTCAGAATTTACAATATACAAACCTAATTACATATACAAACTTCGGCGTGCCGAACTTAACTAAACTTGACTTAAAACTGTAGCGTAATAGAAAGTTTTCACTTTCAAATTAGTACATGTACTGGCTGGGAAATGGATAGTAAAGCAGCTTATTTCCGTTTCTAGTTACAAATTAAATGTGAAAATATCATGTAGGCTTTCCTATTAAGAGTCCATTCTGTAAAAAAAAGATCAATCTACAGGAATTCTTTTTTGACAAAGAAAAAAACACAGGTTCTTCAAACTAGTACTGGAAAAACATTGATGTTTGTGAGTACTTTCATAAAAAACCTCGATTTATAATCGCAAATTCGATAAATGCAAAAAGAAACAATTTTTTTGGACCCTTAACCTCCTAAATTTAATTATTTTTCTACCTTTTTCCTAATTGCCAACTGAAAAAATCCTAGAAAATATACATATGTTATAATGCTGAGAAACTTTTTATTTTTTGACCCAAACAGAAGTCGAGGTAAGGAAGGCGTCAGGATGAACAAGGTGGGCAAGCACATACTGAGCGGCGTCTCATCTCTGGACAATGGCGGCGGCAATAGTGCTATCCTCTCCACAGCCTCGCTGCTCGGCTCACCGCTGGAGGGGGCCAACGGAGCTGGGACGGCCGGTGCCACCAATGTGTTCAGTTCAATTATAGGCATCCTGCCCGACAATCGTCCCATTACCTCGCTGCACATTGTCGAGGACTTTGAGCGGTTAGTGGAAGAGTCTGAATGCCTAAATGTGTCATAACCATCTCGCTTTCGATTGCAGCTGCCCGAAAAACTTTAATGCCATTCACCGCACCTACGACCAGGATTCGGATGCCGATCTGTGGCGCGACTATAGCATATTTGGACGACAAAACACACGCTATCTGTGCCTGTCCAAGTCCGAGGGCCTGCCCGAATATGTGGTGGAGACACTCCTGTGAGTTTTTGAGTTTCTATATTTTCTACCGAAATTATTTATGCTCCTCTCTCCACCAGGGTCATTGCGGAGAAGACAGCCCCGCCCAAGGAATTCTCGCTGCTATCCCGCACCGCCGACAGTGACCAGAAGGCCTGGCGCAAGCGTCAGATAGCCTATAAGCTGTCCAAGCGCGGCACTGTCACCCAGGCCGTGACCGATATTATTCTCTGCTCCAAGCTGAAGGTGGCACCCGATGGCTTTAAGCTGGCCGGCGACATCAATGGGGTGCTTATATGCTACAAGACGGGTGCCATACCGGTGCGCATGCCACCGCCAGTTCCGGTTGGTGGTGTACCCGCCGCTGGTAGCACCTGTGAGGTGGAGCAGGCCCTGAACCGTCTCAATCTGCAGGGACACCGCAATTCACGTGGACCGGTGAGTGAACCGTCCTTGATCTCTGCCCAGATGTTGTTTTATATAATTTTGTTTGCAGCTGCCACAGCCACCGACTGAGCACCATGACTATGAGGAGATCCAAGCCAATTATCAAATAAACTCGCCACAGCGACCGGCGCCGCCACGTCCGGCGGGAGGAGGACGCGGTACTTATGGTGGCACTGGCACCCTGGGCACCTACACCGAGCTGGAGGGTGTGCCCTTTGTGCTGGACGCTAGGCTGCAGCGCAATCAAGCCGGAACTGATGTGAGTTGATAGCAAGAAATGCCAACTGTCCCGCTCTAATTCGCCATTTGCAGATACCCACACTGCCCGAAATCTCGACGCTTCTCAAGTCCCTGGACTATGACTTTCAGCTGGAGCGTCAGATCTTGTGCACAATGAAGTCATCGGCGTCGAAGAACCCGTTCTTCAAGTAGAAAACGAATAGGAATAGTCATCACGCATCATGCATCACAAATTGAACGTTAAAATTTGGAGTTCAGAGTATTTAGTTTGGCTTGGAGGCAGCTGCCATGGCACACACACCCAGTAGTTATTTAGTTCGATTCCCCTCCTAGAGTACACAATAATCCTGTGCCTTCGATATGTATCTTATTTTGAGGTGCAAGGCCTCAGTTTCGTAAGCCCCCAGGAACCAGAAACCTATCTATATTTACATCTATAAATTATTCATATACATACGTGCATCGATTGAGCCCCGAATTGTGATCAAAGGAGCATGCTTAATATATGTTTACACCCAGCCCGCAAGCATCTGTCGTAAAGTTTAAATGTTAATGTTTATGAAAGTAGTCTAGAGATCGGCTCGGATCGAATCCCATGTACACCTAGGACCCACACGCATATATCTAATATATACACACGTACATCAAGGCATATACCTAGGCCACTTGGCACTGGAAACCAGTTGGTTTTTAAACAAATCTTTATATATATATATACATATGTATCTACTACTTATTAGCTCTAGAGACGATTAGACTGTATTGTGAAATCATAGATTCTTCCCTTGGCAACTCTAGTGTTCCCGTCCCCCGTCTCAGTCCCCACCAACCCACATTCCCCTCCTGAAGAAAAAAAAAACCCCACCATGTTATAGAGCAGTTCAAATAAATAAATACAAAAGGAAATATATATAAAAAAAAAAATTAATATATAAATTCAAGCAAATGAATTCTTGGTCTTTTTATAATAAAACCTTTCTTGATTTCTGGTTTAAGTCTCAATTTATTAAGTATAAATACAAAAGTTTATGTTTAAAGTGTAAAAAAAAAATCGAATATATATGCCTGTATGCGGTCTCAAGCACCCAAAGTCATTCCATATGTACACGGTGCTCTTTCTGCTTGGTCCTTGTAAGTTCCATCCATTTAAAATAGGTTGTGGAAGAGCAGATCCGGCTGCGAGAGTGTCTTCTTCAGGTTGCGTACGCTCAGACGGCGCAGGCGGCGATCGGCGGTGCATCTGCAGGCGATGGGGATTCGATGGGAAGGTGGGGGGATACATGGGACAAAGGGTACAGGTACAGGTACAGAGGTTCAGGTTCAGGTTCAGGTTGAAGTTGGGGATGTCGTGGTTAGCAAAGCATTCGTTCGTTCAAGAGAAAGACAACAACGGCACAAGATGGGGCAAAAGCGGCTGGGATTTTGGGGCTAAGGAACCAATGCACCATCACCAGGATCGGGTATTCAATGGGGCCTGGCTCACTCACTCGAATATGCGCCCATGGTACTCGATCATTAGCTTGACGCAGTCCGCCAGTGTCTCGCCCTCGCGCAGCACCTGCTGGATGTCCTGCACGTTGGAGCCCTGGGGAACCGTGTGAAAAATAGTCGGTGTCACCGATATGGACAGCGTCTCGGCGCTTATCTGCTGCAGTGGCACCTTGGTTAGACTGTGGACAGGACAAGGGAACAATTATTATTTACAAAAACTCTTCAGAGCAGATTAGCAGACGAGGAAGTGGATTCTAAGAGGGTGGGGTAACCACTCACCGATTGAAGTGCCCGAATATGTAGTCCATTGTGTCGCGGTTGCACTCCGGCAGCGAGCGTATCAGTCTTTTCAGGGTGTCCAGCTTGACGGACAGATCGGTGAGCACTGTGAAAGGGGAAGCAAGAGAGAGAGAGAGAGAGAGGAGTGCCAGTGGCCAGGGATTACAGATACTGGAACCGGATGGGCTTGCATATACTTACACCACTGGTTGGGCAGGCCTATAAAGGTCTTGGCCTCGTTAACGCTGACCAGCGGACTCTTGATCTCGCGCAGGAACAGCTTGAGCACGCCGGTCAGGGTGTGTACATCGACTTCCGGCTGACGCAGTGCCTCATAGTCGTTGGCATCAATGTTGAACCTGAGCGTTTGGATCTTATTGTAGTCACCGCACTGCCTGTAAATGCCCTCGATGGGCTCCGAGGACCGGCGGTACTTGTGCTCGATGAGATCACAACAGTCCACCACGATCCGGGGCACCGTACGGTGCTGGTCGTGCCTCAGCACCAGCTCCAGTTCCGTGTCAAAGCAGGGCTCGTCGAAGAAGATGCGCTGCTCGCGCAGCGTCTCCACGCTGGGCCGGCTCTTAAACCAGTTGGCCAGGTTCATCCAGGCCACCAGACGCGAGGGTCGAACATTGGGACTTCCCGTGGCCTGGTGGCGCTTGCTGCCCGATCCGGAATTCCCGGAACCCGAACTTGCTGCAGTGCGCTGCTTCTCCCTTTCCCGCTCCTGGAGCAGCTCCGCCAGCTGGCGTCCCATGTCGGCCACCTTCTGCTCCAGCTCCTGGCCGTAGCTGGTCTGTGCCAGCAGATCCTGCTCCAGGGTGTGCATACGCTGCTTTAGGTCCTGCCAGCGTTTGGAGCAGCTGCTGCAACACTCCATCCGGGCACCAGCCTGGTTGCGATCCCTGGAGCCGCGTGATCTGGCCGCCGCTGGACTGCCAGCGGAGCTGGAATTGGAGGAGCAGACATCTAGGCTGGTGTTGGACACCAGCACGGCCGTGTTGCTGGCATCGTCCAAAAAGAGGCGGGTCAGGTCCTTGCTGCTGCTGCTCTTGAGCAGCGCCAGCTTATTCGGTTTGCTTTTTAGCTCCCGCAGAATCACCACGGCATCGGGTCGTCCGCTCTCCATGCGGCCAGCCTTGTCCAGGGTGGTGATGGAGCCGCTGCTGCCCTCCAGGCGATACAGGGTGCCGGAAGTGACGCTATGGCCACGCATATAGGCTTGATTGTGCCCACCGCCCTGCGACGACGACGATGCTGACGTCGAGGAAGCGGAACGATCGCGATCGCGGAAACAGTTCATAAGGGTTTTACCCGGCTGGCGTCTCTCGTGGGCCACGTATCCTGCGGCGCCGATAACAATGTGCGCCGAGTCCGGCGTGCCAGGCGTGACTGGCCGCTGGTTCGTTGCCTGCATTCCGCTGGGATCGTTTATCGGGACTGTGGCTGCTCCCACTCTCAGTCTTCTCCTCCGCCTCCGCCTCCGGCTCCTCCTGCCCCGCCTTTGCTTACTCGATTGACTGCTGGCGGGCTTATCGGCAGCTGACCAGTCTTCTCCTCCTCCTCCTCCCTTTTCTCGTGCTCCCCCTCTGATTCCGTTTCTGGTGGCAAGTGACGTCAGGGAAGACGATATCGGGCCTGCAGCAAGAACTGTGAACGATCGATGGTATAATTAGTTTATGACTATTGAATTTAAGCCCAGATAGTGGCCACAGTGGGCATTGGTTTCAAGGGAACAAGAGGTCTTATCAGTGTGACAGATACTTTGGATTTGGATTTTCTCAATAAAGTTTATGAGGAGGGGGGACAAGGAAATTGCTGGGGGACCTCTAAGACTGCTATACCGAGTGCTCACTGTGGTAAACTCCCACCTCTTCCGCTTGTCAAGTGCCGATTTCCGCCAGAAGCAAAGCAACTTCTTGTCCCATTGGAAGACGTCTCTGGCCGCTGACCACAAGCCACTTGTTGGGCTTCCCACCACCACCTCCTACCTGCTGCTGCTTCTCCTGACTCCTTCTCTATTAATCCCCCACGACTATGGCTCCTCTTTCTGCAACTTTGGATGACGCACTTATCATCAGAGGTGGTTCATGGATGGTGGATAATTCGCAGGCAGCTCCGATTTCAACTGAACAGAATGGCTGGCATTCTGGTCGGTGCTTACCCTTATCGCTGTTCCAGCAATTCCAATGGTTCCACAGTCCCAGAATGCCCAGCCACTCTTCGATAAGATAAGCAACGAGCCAAACAAATGCCAAAACACTCGTTTAAATATAAATAAAAACTAGCTGGCGAACTGTGTGGAATGCAGTTCCTGCCCCAGACATATGTAGTATCTCCCCCATATCGCACGAAGGCTGTTTACTCTGCCTGCCGGCGATAGCTTCTGCGGGTGGGGTGGACTTTGGCGATTTGTGGGTAAGTGGAGCAGTGCCCGCAGGCCCTTGACCTGGCTATTGGACTGCAGCTTATCAGAAGCTATTGAGAGAGGGAACAACCTTATAGAGAGGGATCTCCCTCAAATCTCTTTAAAAAAATGTTAACTTTAATTTAAATTTTTTGAGTATATAATATGCTTTTGTAAATACAATAATAAAATAAAACAAGAAAGGAAGCTAACTTTGGCACGCCGAAGTTTGTATACCCTTGCAGATATTATTTCATTACATTTTACCTATACTTATTATGTTTACAGTTTGACAGTTACAGTTTTACATTCACACCTTTACATTTTCTCTACATCTACCGATCGCTCCTATGGCAGCTATATGATATAGTTGTCCGATTTTCATGAAATTTATACCAAAATTCTAGAATAATAAAATAACCTTATATCCCAGAGTAGATAAAAATTCGTTGAAAAACAACGAAGTTATAATTTGTTTCCTATTAATTTCCCGATCGTTTCTATGGCAGCTATAAGATATAGTCGTCCGATATTCATAAAATTTTTACCAAAATTCAAAAAAATTATAAAATGGCCATATCTAAAAAATGGTGCAAAAATTTAAAAAAACAGCAAAGTTATAATTTTTTTTCTAAAAATTTATCGAACATTTGTATGGCAGCTATATGATATAGTCGTCCGATCCGGCCCGTTCCGACATATATAGCAGTGAGAGTATATAGAAGACTATATGCAAAGTTTCATTCAGATAGCTTTAAAACTGAGGGACTAGTTTGCGTAGAAACAGACAGACGGACAGACGGACATGGCTATATCGACTCGGCTGTTGATGCTGATCAAGAATATATATATACTTTATAGGGTCGGAAACGTCTCCTTCACTGCGTTGCAAACTTCTGACTGAAATTATAATACCCTGCAAGGGTTAATGGTTGGTTAAATTTATCGAAATAAGACATAGGCCCTTAGGGTCAAGGATAACTCCGCTCTTAAAACTAGGAACTAGGAACTAGAAAATTGCAATAACAAAAAATGAAATACCAAACCCTTCCCTCTAAAATTGGCTTAATGGCTTACAGTCTACTTCTTGGGTGGAGATCAACATCAGGAGGAAGAGTTATCCCCCTCTCCGGCGGTTTCCTTTTTGCGAACATGCGACTTCATGTGCCCGCTGAGCCCCGCATACTGGGCGAATCCCTTGCCGCAGAGCTTGCACAGATACCGCTTGTGCTCGTCATGGATCTCCTTGTGCCGCCGCAGGTACTTGGCACTGGTGAACCGCTTGTGACACACATCACACTCCTTGTCCCGCACATCCAAATGCCCCTTGATGTGGTCCCTGAGCACGGTGCGCTCGAAGAAGCCCTTGCCACAGATATGGCACTTGGCCACCGATCGCTGTTCATGCCGCCGCTTGTGCCGCTCCAGGAAGGAGACGGTGCTGAAGCGGCCCCCGCAGATGTGACAGCAGTAAGGTCGCTCCCCCGTATGCGAGCGCCGGTGCACTTGTAGATCCGTGGTGGTGGCAAACCGCTTGCCGCACTCCTCACAGCTCAGGTGATAGTCCTGCGTGTGCCGCCGCAGATGAATGGTGCAGTTGCCGCACTTGGAGAAGCCTCGGCCGCAGGTGGGGCACACAAAGGGCAGGCTGCCGTCATGCTTCGACCGATGCACCCGGTAGCCGTCCACGCTGCTCAGCATCTCCGGACAGAGGTCGCACTGGAAGGGAGCCATGTGGGGCTCGAGGAAGCCCAGCTTCTCGTAGTAGCGCGACCGCGACCGAAATACCTTGCCCAGACGCTCGCTCTGCAGCCGACGCACTTTCTCCTGATGATAGGTGTTCCTCAGGCGTCGGATGCAGAGCTGCAGCTGTGCCGGCTCCAGTGGCATCTTCAGCTCCTTGCGGCACAGCTCCAGCAGGCGATCACTGGCCTCCTGGCGGACGGTACGCAGCCGGCAGGTCATGTCCTGCATGTCCCAGTTTGGTCTGCATTGGCGGTACAGCTCGATGAGCTTTAGGTTCTGGGCGTGATTCAGTAGGGCCACAGAACCCGTTTCCTCCGCCTTGGAACTTTTGACCGGCATCTTGGGTTGGCGCTGGCGGGGCAGGCCGCTAGCCAGGAAGTGCAGTTTTTCGTAGAACCACTCCGCGGTTGCCGGTGGATCTGTGGTCTGCTCCACGCGTTGTTTCTCCCGCCGGTATTCATCACGCAGCAGCTTGACATGCACCGACACATCCTGGCCCGTGAGATTCAGTGCAAACTGGGCATTCAAGCCGTCGGCTATCTTCTTGCTGGCCTTGCGGCGTCGCCTGTAGTTTTTGTATTCCACCATGCTCAGATCCCAGAGCAGGCGCTGCTGCTCCAGTTGGGCGATGAACGCCAGCATTATCGGATGCTCTTGCAGCCAGAAGAATGAGGTGTCCGTGGAGCTGGTCACCTAAAATTGGTTGGTAAATCTCAATGGGAAAATGTAACTAATCTAAATTACAGTTTCCAGCTGTTGACTGGTGGATTCCAGGGACGTGACGCTCTGATTATCGCCATCTGACCATCTGTCTATCTCCTGTTCCGCCTCCGAATCGGCTGGCGAAGATTCCTCTAGTTTCATTTGGTCCGTCATCTCTGTTTCCAGTGGATCCTCCTCTTTGGCAGTGGCTACTGCCTCCTCCGGATCGTTGCCAGCACTGCTGCGCAGAGTCCTGAGCTCCACACATGGCTTGATGTCCTCCTTTTCCCAATCTTCAAACAAATCCGAGTGCTCCGACTCCAAATGCGACTTGAAGTCCTTGAATGTGTTCGTCGTGCGCCCCGGATCTGGGCAATAGATGCACTGGAAGGCAAAGGTGCGTGTCTTCCGCTTCCAAAGGCACACGATGTCGCCGCAGCGTTGATATGGCGGCATTATGTTTAGCTGCAGAGTCCGGAATCCGGATAATTTGCCGTTTGTTTGATGAGAGGGCTGCCAACCTGCGTTAAAAGCTGTGAAAACAAAAAAGTAAATAAGCTTTAAGAGTCGCCGTTTAGATACCCTATAAATATTAGACATTCATATAACTTTAAACGAAATATTAATAATTGTAAATTAGTAGTTTCAATTATTAAAGTTAACATTTGTAAGCTGTAATATTTTAAAATATTAATTTGTGTTAATACGACATATACATGTGTGATCTATATTTACCGCAAACTATACAGCCTTTGATACCCTCTAGTTTATGGCAACAAGTGTTGGAAAACGCTTAAAATACTTGCCCACCAAATTTAAAATGTGAAAAATGTGTGTTTATTTAGAATTCTTACATAATTTCGGGACAAATAACATTTTCCAGCCTAACTACTACAAAATAGATAAATGCAAACTGATCAAGCAATTTCTGGGTTCCATTTAAATCCAGAAAACATATACAGCATCCATTTAGGGCATCATGCGCAGGGCACCATCCAGACGGATAACCTCACCGTTGAGCAGCGGGTTCTCGTAGATGGACTGCACCAGTTGAGCGTACTCGCTGGGTTCGCCCAGACGCTGCGGGAAGGGAATGGACTTGGCCAGGAAGGTGCGCACCTTCTCGGGCAACGCCGCCAGCATCGGGGTGTTAAACAGGCCCGGGGCAATCGTGCAGATACGGATGCCCTGGGTGCTCAGGTCGCGGGCAATCGGCAGGGTCATGCCAACAACAGCCGCCTTGGAGGCCGAGTAAGCTGCCTGGCCAATCTGGCCATCAAAGGCCGCCACCGAGGCGGTGTTCACGATCACGCCGCGCTGTCCATCCACATTGGGCTCATTGGCACCCATCAGGCCGGCCGACAGGCGGATCACATTGAATGTGCCCACGGTGTTGATGTTGATCACACGCTGGAAGTCCTCCAGGCGATGGGCCACGTTCTTGTTGAAGTTAAAGGTCTTCACAGCGGTGGCGGTTCCCGCACAGTTCACGGTGAAGTCCAGGCGACCGAACTTATCCTTGGCGATCTGCAGGGCAGCACTCACATCCTTCTCGGAGGTGACGTCCACGGGTACAAAGACCACCTTGTCGCCCAGCTCCTTGGCCACCTCATTGCCCTTCGATGAGGGCAGATCGGCCAGGATGACGCTGCCGCCCTGCTTGGCCAGACGCTCGGCGGTGGCACGACCCAGGCCAGAGGCTCCTCCGGTGACCAGCGATACGGCGTTCTGGGGGTTATTAGAAGAATATTATAAGTTGGAGTATCTTTTACAATCTGTAAAGTATATATCTATCTAGTATAAGCTAAGGTATGGCATATAGAGACGATATTATCACCAAAACCGGGTACAAATATTCACCAAACTTTCTTTTCATATGAAAAGAAGATCCCCCCCAGGCAAAGGAATGAAAGTCTGCTGCCGGTTTATCGTATTTCTCCCCGAGTTATCGGCTTGGTTACAGATAAAACCATCAAAAGGATGACACTTTATGTTATTGTATAACTCGCGAAGAATTAATGCCTACTTGGAGGCGGGTACAAGGTGCACCGCCATAGACACAGATACAGTTATTTATGTGCCACAGACACGAGTTCAAATCCCAATTGGACTTTGCTCCCGGCCGCCGGGTCGTCGGGCCAATTTGACTGCACTAATTCCCCTGTAATCGCTGTATAGCAATTAATATTTAAGACACCCACATACCTTGATCATTTTGCAGTACTGTTGTTTTCCCTTGACGCGGTTGTAACAAAGTAAATTGGACAAACTTTAAACTGGGAACTTGTTGAGCAAGCCGAACCGGGAGCAGTATGACCGTACCCGGGCCCTTTCAAAAATACAGCGCTGAAGCGGTATATAGAAGTATACCAAATATGACAGTTAAAATATACCACAAAGATATTTAATTATAAAAATAAATAAATTAATTTTTAAATTATATTATTAATAATTAATTATAAAAATAAATAATTTAATTTTTAAATTATATTATTATAAATAAAGTGGTAAAGTCTAAAATATTTTACTAAAATTTAAATATATTTCCCGAATTTTAAAAAAAGTAATGTAAGTTTCGACAAATTGAATAATGTAATAACTTATAAAATTAAAAAAAAAAATAAAAAAATTTTATATTTTTTTCCTATATCTTGAATATTAAAAATTAAAATAATATTTTGTGCTGTAAATTTTGTAAGATTTTAATATTAAAAATTAAGATAATTTATTTGGACTCCTAGAAAATAGTTGAAAAAAAGGGTATTTCAGTCAAAGACATTTATCTCCCTCTAATTGAATGCTTTAATTTATAATTATTAATATTAATTTAAATTGTTCAAGCTCTCAGCTTAATCCGTCTTGTGGTAGGAGTATCCTGACCATCATTTCATCCTTCATCCTTGACCATCCACTTTGTAGCTTTGGAAGCACCTTGAACTTCATCCAATTGACCTTTTTTACCTATTTGCTACCAAAATAAAGTTGAAATGTATGCAGAGATTAGCGGCGTGTGTGGCTAGGGAAGCTGCCATCTCCGGAAGGGCATCCACGGATCGAAGACCAACCCCCTTTGTTTGGTTTTAATTAGCGTTTCTCCGGATTTGCCGCCTTTGATTGTGTGTGCCAGGCTGGCTTATCTGTAGGGTAAACAAGAGGCTAGTGGAAAGTGCCTGTGGAGGAGGCGCCTCCATTTCCGGCGCTGCCGCCGGAGAAGAGCCCACTTGGCTCGTGCCGGGCTTGGAATAGGGTTTAAAGCGTTCAAGGTGTTCGCCCAGTGCAGTTAGCTCTTCTCCTCAGCCATTGGATAAATTCTACGGTTTACTCCCGATAAAGACAACTTTATTGCCTCGCGATAACTTAAGCTATACAAAGTGTATGTGTATTTTTTTTCAGTGTGAGTGTGATAAATACATGTTAAAAAAGAAGAAAAAAAAAATATATATTTATGATATTGTAGGGGCGGATAGTAATCTAAGGTGTTAGTTTCTTGAAGATCCTACATTCTCTTTTCAATATTTGCTTCATAAATTGAGGATTGAGGATCAGGCCAGATATATATATATCTTTATATACTCCACATGGAAATGTTTACTTACAAGAATTAGCTGTGCTTCAGAATTTGCAAGCTTAGATTACTTTCCGCCACTAAAACTCTTCATCCGATCCGCACACTATATGGTTTATAATGTAGATATATCTTTGTTAATGTACATTCGCCGAAAAGGAGCAGGAAGAGGAGACACTGATGGGGTAATTCATAGGACAGATTCGATGTTAAAAGGTTTTCTCCGGATATATGTATATCCTTCTCTGAACCATCCAACTCCATGGCTATATATATATATATATATATTTCTTGGCTAATTTACAGTCTGGGCGTAGTAGGGTTTAGCGGGGGGCCGGATCCTATCAGAAGCACTGCAGCTGCAGCGCTTCGTCCCGGACCTGCCGCTTTGCCTGATGCATGGCCATTAGCTGATACCAGCCCCAGGCCAGGGTCCTGTCCTACATCTTGGGCTCCATCAGAGAACCGGATGAGCCGCCGGCGCTGGGTAGATGCAGCTGCATGCGCTCCAGCTGATCGGCCAGCAGACGCTGCTCGTTGGTCAGACGCAGAATCTCCTGCTTCTCCTCGATGGTGTGACCCTTGCGCTTGGCCCGATACTGCAGCATTCGCTTGTAGCACTCGAGTATCTCCTGGTCCACCACATCCAGCTTTCGCTTGATTGCAATCCGTTTGATCTCCTCGCTGGCGGCGGCACGAAGACGCTTGAGCTCCTCGCTGTTGAACTGCGAAACGCTGCTAATCTCCGCCGTAACGCGTTTGATCTCCAGCAGCACCTCGTCGACATCCTCGTGGGCGGCAAACTCACTGGGATCGATCAGTCCGTTCTCCAGCAGCTCCTTTTTCAGCCGCTGTTCAATGCCCACGCCATGTTTCAGCATGGAAAGCGATCGAAAGTTGCCAGAGGCGGCAGCCGCCGCAGCTGCAGCCGCCGAGGAAGATGAATGGGAGTGTGTGTTCTCGTTGCTGCTGCTGGTGGTGCTGTTGCTATGCTCACCGACCGCCGCCTGCTCGCTGGGCAGCGTCAATAGCGACTCCTCCATGAGAGCGGACACCAGTCGTTGGGTCAGCGGTCCCGTGATGCTCTCCTCTACCATTCCCTCGGCCTTTTTGAGCATGGCCGAGGCATTCTGCGACTTGACGCGTGCTCCGCCCGGCTGAAGGGCCTTCATGTCCTCCTGCGCCCACACCGTTGAGTAGTGGGGACCCAAGGTGGGCACCGGCGGCACCAAAGGTCCGCGGTACTGCTCCAGCAGGTCGTCGATGAGCCGCAAATCCTCATTGGTCAGCGGCATGCAGAAGGGCTCGATGGAGAGCCAGAACTTGTTGGGTGTATCGTTCTTGGGCACCGACACCTTGGGCAGCTGTGGCTGGGGCTGGTGGTGCGGCAGCACTGATCCAGAAGCATTGGCGGACACCAGGGTGGGCAGATAGTCCATACTATCGTCCGTGTGGTTGGCAATGGGGCTGTTCTTGGCCTGATGCTTTGCGGAGCCAGTGACGCCGCCGCCCTGCTGCTTAAGTATGGTCATTGAGGAGTGCTTTTTGCGCACGCCCGTCGGCTCATCGCGCTTCCGCTTGGTGTTGCTGGAGGATGAGGCGCCTCCGCCGCCGCCGCCGCCGGACGGGCTGCCCACACCTGTGGACGAAGTGCCACCGATGCCCAACAGGCCATTGAGCATGCTGGATTGGCAGGGCGGCGATCCGGGCACACGGTCCATCTTACGGCGATCCTGGCGCTTGTCGTCCTTGTCCAGACTGTCGTACTCGGCCTTGAGTACGCGCGTCCTGAGCGCCACGTTCGAGAGCATCTGCTCCAGCTCCAGCTGCACGGCGTCCAGATCCTCGGCGGCCAAATGATCGTCCGACGGTCGCTGCAGCGCGGTGGCAATAGTTGGCAGCAGCCTGGGCACATCCCGGGTGCGAATCACAGGTATGATGACGCCTCCGGGCGTGGCCAGTACCTCTGCCTCTGAGGAGGCGCTGGCGGAGGCCGACTTACCGCCACCCGTGCCATTGCTGGGCAATTTACCAGCGCCGCCCGATGACGCCGAGATGCCAAAGCCACCAGAGCTGCCTGCTCCGGCGGCGGATGTCCCGCCACCGCCGCCACCAAAGTGGCCCAGCTTGAGGTTCTTCAGGTTCGCACTCATGGAACGGACCAGCGATTGGCACTATAATGTGTGCGGTTGTGGTGAAATTAACGATTTGTTTATTTTTGCTCGGAATCGCAATTTGTTAGTTGTTAACACAGGCAGTGTGACCAGGTTTCGAGTATTGGGAATACCTCCGGCACGCTCAGTGGGATATACTGGAAAATACCGAAAATTAATCGTACATACAGTGGATACTGAATAGGTGAATTTGTTTTCGAATTCTGTGGGTTTTTGGATTAATAATTTCGTTTCGTAAAGTTGGTTTCATTAACATTTTAAATTATAATTTAAAAGCATTAGTTCTTTGTTGGTTTTTAACAAGTAAACAATATAATAATATAAAAAACAATATAATCGGTTATGATTTAAAGCGAACGTTAGCCAACACTGCATTTTGTTGAAAGGCGCGCGCGTTTTCCAATACTTGCTGCGCTGGTCTCTGTTTTTGGTTTCGTTCTTTGTTGTTGTTTCGTTTCGCCCTCGCCTCGCATCGTTTCGACTGATATCTGCTCGGCCGCGGAGCATTTCTGTGATAAGCAGTGTACTTAACAAATCAGCGACTGTTGACAATTAGTAATGGCCAGCGACGGGGCTTGAGATGCCAAAATAGCAGCAGCAGCAGCAGCAGCATTGGGACCAACTGCAACTGCAATTGCAGCAGCAGCAGCGGTGCAAGTATGTATGTAACTTTATGTAATTGCAATGCAATTGCCCCCGCCCACCAGTCCGATCCGATAATCTCGGACTGGGTGCCTCCAATTGCGCCTCGTTTGTCCCAATTGCCAGAAGTCAAGTCCCCCAAATCACAAGACCCACAAATTGTCGATTCTCGAGCTCAGCTGCGCTGGCGCTCTGCCGCAAGCGCTGGCGCTGGCTCTCCTCTGCCAACGCCGCCGTCGCTGCCGCCAGTCGGAACTCAAAATCAAAATAAAAAAAAAAATATATATGTATATATCAAAGTTGAAAATCAGCAAATCAGTTGGAAAAATCGTCGCAGCTTTAAAAACGTTTACTTTCTCGGAAGTGGGTAATATTTTAAGCTGAAGCTTTCAAAAATATCTCAAAATATCTTGGCTTTGTGTGCTTTGTTCTTGGATTTACTGATGTATACATATATATATTTCTTGATATTTCCTGAAAGTTTTATTTGAAAAGCTTGTGCCTTGTCTGATTAGCCGGGAAATAAGTGAAAATTAGACATTTAAAGTGATTCTATTTAAACTGTTTTAAGGTTTATTAAAGGCTTGAAAATATAAACTAGAAGATACTTTTATTGGAATCATTTTCGTTTTTTAGATCTGTCTGTATTTTATCACTAACTCTAAGAAACAACTGATTATAAATCTTATAAGAGACGTTAAAGGTGCTTTTATCAATTGACATTATATACCTTTTGCAAAAGGTAATATAGTTGTGAAGGTGATAAGTCTATAAAATATATATTACTCTTTGCTTCAGGCTGTGTCTGTGTTTTGTTTTTGCATTTTTATTTTAAAGGCAACAGTCTAAAGTGCCTTTAGGGAATTATTATATTAGAATAGAATTCCCTTATAATATTTATAATATTTAAAATTAGTAAAGAAAGAAATTAAATATCCAATAAATTAATAGTTATTCAAATAAATAAATAATTTAAATTTTATATAGATTATTTAATTTAAAATGCAGGAAAACATGAAAAAGAGTAATGATTAACATAGGAATATTTTAAAAGGTTTTTCCTGAAAAGTTACATGAAACCCTTTATAATAACATCTTATAGTTATACAAAAAAAGGCACTTTAAAACCTTTATAATAATTCCTTACAGATATTATTAAGAATATTTTTTAAAGGTTTTTCTTAATGATGATACCTTGGTAACTATCTAAAAAGTTACATTAAACCCTAAAAAATAATGCTTTATAGATCTATAAAAAGTAAATAGAACCCTTTATAATAATATCTTATAGATGCCACACTTGAATCTGAAATCTTTTGCAAGATAATCAATTGTAAATTGCCTTTCTCCCTTATTTATTTTATTGTTTGTATTCGAATGATTTATCAAAGAGTGTAAAATGTACAAGGGTATTTCCTAGTTCGGTCCAAAAGTCGAACCATTTTCCCATTGCTTTATTGATCAAATATTTGCGACTACGTGTGTGCCGCCGGTCGATGTCTTGGCGATTATATAGGGGAGCTTTGTGTGTCAGCCGGTGTTGCTTTTGTTTTTAGTCACTAGCCACTAGCACATGTTTTATACGCCTAACTGTTTCGTTATCAGTGCTAATTAAACTACAGAAGAGAAATCTGTGAACGGCGGCGGCGGCGATAAGGCGATAAGGATTGGGATTGGGCCTCCTCCTCGTTCCGTTCGAGAGCGGCTTCAGATCCGCCGGCAATGTCGATCGATCAGGGACTCCAGGCACTCCTCCTAATCCATTATTACGATGATTGTTTGGCCATTGTGTTCGGTGTGTGTGTGTGGTCTAATCAATCAGCCAAGCCTAGCCGGTCAGTCGATCTATTTATAGTGTCCCATACCTTTGACGTTAATTGACCGCCAGTCGGAAACGTCCACCTCGTTCTGGTCCCCCCCCTGCGCCCACTGACCCTGTCATCAATTATCGCCCAGGTATATTGGACACTCTTCTGGGTTCTCCCGTTTGCTGGAGGAAGTGTTTACACCAAAGAAGGCAACATTTTTTTGTGAAATTTGTTTGATTTTTGAGCTAGAAAGCAGAAACCATTCCTAAAGTCATGATTTAAAAATAATTTTCAAGTAAAAAGGAAGAAAATTGCCACGAAAAAAAAGCAGCAACAGCGACACTTGGCGACGCAAATATTTGTGCAATTGATTAAAACGTTTCCACATCTCCTCCACTGCACAGTCTCCAGTTTTTGTGGCCATATCTCCTCGCTTTTGATGTTTGCCTTGGCGACAAAAATTTTCCAATTTGCTTAACTCGTTATGGGGGCCTTGTTAATAAGATATGGGTACATTCTGTAAAGAAGAGCCAACCCTCAATAATTATATATATATATCTCTTTTTTATACCCTTTTTCAGGGTATTATAAGTTCATTCAGAAGCCTGGAAAGCAGTGAAGGAGTCTTTTCTGACTCCATAAATCATATATAATATTATTATATAATATAATATATCCAAATCATATATAATATTTGTTATCTATAAATATATTATACATCTTTTTTTATATATTTTTGTTTGGATTAATTATTAATGCAAGGGTATACAAACTTCGGCTCACCGATGTTAGAGCTTCCTTTCTTGTTTCTGCTTATTTTTCCTGCTTGTTTTGGGGCTGTGGCTTATCAGTTGTGGAAAATACAATAAGAAAAACACACCCACCCATAGGCATGCGATTTACGATTTACGATTCTCGCCTTGTTTCAGGTGGCTTAGTTAATACGCCGCGATTAGTTAGTTACTGCATTGATTTGCGCCATTAGTTGGGGTCGCCCATCCGTTAAATTGCTTGGAGAAAGCCCGAGCGATCGGATAATATCATTGGACACCCATAAAGCGAGACATTACTCATTCAATTTTAAAGAAAATCAGAAATAAGATTATATTTTGATTGTGAGTCACTACTAAAATAGTGTTTTCTTGGTGCCATAATCTTTTCTTGATACCTGATTTCACTTGGAATTCATTCATTAAGGGAAGCATCTTATAGATTTATCTTTTAGGTAAAGTAAACTAGAAACATATTCCGCTTTTTAAATCTTCTATTCTTTTCTTGAGTTGTGCGATTTTCAAACTTATGAGGAAGTGACCCTGACAACTCTCTCACATTTGTTTCGTTTCGTTTCAGACGACGCGCTTCAGTGCCGATCGCCGATCAACGGAACGGATACGATACTAAGCTGAACGCCCTGGACTACAGCCATGAAGTTCGCCGAGCACCTGTCGGCGCACATAACGCCCGAGTGGCGCAAACAGTACATCAACTATGAGGTAAATTTCGATCTGAAACTAAACAACGAATATATATCTCAAGCTAATTTATAAAACAGGAAATGAAGGCCATGCTGTATTTGGCCGTGGAGGAGGCCCCATCGGTGGAGAGTGTCGAGGATGATGTGCTGAAGCGTCATTTTGCCAACTTTGATGAGAATTTCTTTCACTACTGCGACAAGGAGCTAAAGAAAATCAATACATTCTATTCGGAAAAGCTGGCGGAGGCAACACGAAAGTTTGCCACCTTAAATGCAGAGCTAAAGACCTCCATTGAGGAGTCGGAGCGCAGTGCCAAAAAGTCCAAGGGCCAGAAACGTCATGCCGCTCTGCCGGATCGTAAAGCCCGCGAACTGAAGTTGGCCTTTAGCGAGTTCTATTTGAGTTTGATTCTCCTGCAGAACTACCAGAATCTGAATCACACGGGCTTTAGGAAAATTCTAAAAAAGCATGACAAGGTAAGAAAGGATTTACAGCCACTGCAGTGGTTGAACCTTGACCTTAATAACAGTTATTTATTGCTGTTTGGTATCATAAATAATGCAAATAATTTATAGCACCTAAGTATTTGGTTTAAAATAAGTAATTGTTATCGCCAGAAGGCTTTTTAATTATTTGCCTTCCCGTTAAGCATCATAAAACGTTGGTGAATCATGGGCCAAAAGGGGGTTTTCTTTTTCATAAAGAAAACTTATTAGTTCTTGTTTATCTTCTCAGCTTTTACGCGTGGACAGCGGCGCCAAGTGGCGGCAGGAGTATGTGGAGGCTTCGCACTTCTTCACCAACAAGGACATTGATAACATCATCAACGAAACGGAGACCACGGTCACTGGTGAATTGGAGGGCGGCGATCGGCAAAGGGCCATGAAACGCTTGAGAGTACCGCCGCTGGGCGAACAGCAAAGTCCTTGGACCACCTTTAAGGTGGGTCTCTTCTCCGGCAGCTTCATAGTCCTGGGCATTGTGGTCGTACTGTCGGCAATCTTTCACGAGATTAGCGGCGAGAATTTGAAGGTCACTTTCCGTCTGTACCGCGGTCCCCTGCTCATCATCGAGTTCATCTTTCTCATCGGCGTGAATATCTACGGCTGGCGTTCGTCCGGCGTTAATCACGTGCTTATCTTTGAGCTCGATCCGCGGAATCATCTATCGGAGCAGCATCTCATGGAGCTGGCGGCCATCTTTGGTGTGGTGTGGACGCTCAGCATGCTGAGCTTTCTGTATAGCGCCAGCCTGGCCATACCGGCGTTCATCAATCCGCTGACGCTCACGTTGATCATGGTGCTCTTCCTGGCCAATCCCTTTCATGTTCTCCATCACGATGCCCGCTTCTGGCTGTGGCGGATCACGGGTCGCTGCCTCTCCGCCCCGTTCTTTCACGTGGGTTTTGCCGATTTCTGGCTGGGCGATCAGTTGAATTCACTGGCCACCGCCATACTGGACTTTGAGTACCTCATCTGCTTCTATTTTACGAACGGCAACTGGACGGAGGCCAGGGATGCGTCCATCTGCATGGAGAAGGACTTTATCATAAGGCCGATTGTTAATTGCTTGCCCGCTTGGTTTCGATTTGCTCAGTGCCTGCGGCGATATCGCGACTCAAGGGAGGCCTTTCCCCACTTGGTCAATGCCGGCAAATACTCCACCACGTTTCTCGTTGTGATCTTTGCCACCCTCAAGAGTTTCCACAGTCGTAAGTGGCTTTGTTTGCCTGTAAAAGTTGTTCCTTTGTGTTCAAGGTTTCTTTCTTGCAGCGAACTATGCCAGCACATTTGACAATCCGTACACTTGGCTGTGGATCATCGCCTCGATTGCCTCCTCCTGCTATGCCTACACCTGGGACATCAAAATGGATTGGGGTCTGTTTGATAAGAATGCCGGCGAGAATACGTTCCTGCGCGAGGAAGTTGTCTACTCATCGACGGTGAGTGCTTTTGCAAAAAGAAAACTTTAAGCTAAACAAATTTTTGTATTGTTTTTAGGGCTTTTATTACTTTGCCATTGTGGAGGATCTGGCGCTTCGCTTCATTTGGGTTTTGTCCTTTTACCTCACCGAGATGAAGATCGTTAGCAGTGACATTATGACCTCCATTACTGGCATCCTGGAGGTATTCCGGTGAGTGAAATATCTAATTTAAAAATTTTAAAAAATCACAAAAATATAAATGTTAATCTCTCCCCCCTACAGTCGCTTTGTTTGGAACTTTTTCCGCTTGGAGAACGAGCATCTAAACAATTGCGGCAAGTTCCGTGCCGTGCGCGACATCTCCATAGCGCCGCTGGACTCCTCCGATCAGGCGCTCATCCTGCGCATGATGGACGAGGGCGATGGCGTTATCAATCGCTACACCAAGACGAACCGGCCCAAGCCCAAGAAGGTCAAGGATCCGGAGAAGCGAAGTCTGTTGCAGCCGCGCGGCTCGCTGCCCGATCTCCGGATTGATATGGATAGTAAAAAGTTGTAGGCGAGTAATAGGGCTTCCTAAATGAACGATTTTGCGGTTAATAATTCTTTTTTTTTTCTTGTTTAATTTCTCTATATATATATACTTTTTTTTTGTTTAGCTAATTTGTATATTTAGTCACTAAGTACTTAAAGTTGAAGGGAGTGAGAGTGAGAGAGAGAGAGCAATAATTAGTGCCTAAGATTTCGAACTAATGTAGCATTCCATTTAAATGCCTCTATACCTATTGCTATATCGAAACCCCAAAACCATTAACTGCATATAATACCAATACCAATACCCTTAACCCTAAGCCACATTCCCACTTTACCAAAACCGCGAAAAATTAGAGCCAGAGTTTGGAGCTGAGAGAGAACGGCAGTATTAGTACTTAGAAAAGGCGAACAGAACAAACCATCCAAAAGCCAGCAACCACATTCCTTTATCTCTATTTAGTTAGAAAAATTCAAACTGAGACCGAAAACGGTAAACGGAAAACCGAAAGGAATTGTACATATAGACTATATTTGTATATTGTTGTTGTTGTGCCTCCTGTGTGTGTATATGTGTGTGTGTGTGTGTGTGCAAGAGAATCCAAAACTGAGCCTTAAGTTGTAAATTCTAGGCTTGCCTTGAATATTACAAGAACTCAAAACAGACTTGAAACGTGCAACGTTGTATATACAAAAAAAAAAAAATACACTATATCTCTATATAATACCTATGATTCAGTTATACAAACTGTTAGCTTTTGGAAATTTATTCTATATTGAAAATGTTTTCACAGGAAATTTACAGAATTGGCAGAAACAAGAACTGAAATATCATTTTCCGAAGGTTTTCGATGCTATAAGTCAGGTTTTTGAGATATTCTGTGGACTTGTATTACGATTTAAGGACTCATTCTTGTGGCTATATTAATTAGAGAACTTGTCAATTATTTTTGCCATAATATAGCTCGGGTTTTTTGAGCGCCTTAGACTTGCTTTTGATACAACAAAATATTAATAATAATTATATAAAAAACGTAAGCACAATATGGGAACTAACTACTTAACAAAAGGTTGGTGTTGTTGGAGTGTTTAGCACCTAAAAGCAGGCAACGATTTCCCAAGGAATTTCAGAGTCACACTCACTGCTCTCCGGATATCTCCTAGTAGATCTTAAGCTATATATCCTAGACCAAACACACACACCCGTACACCTGCACACACCCACTGTAATTGTAATTAAAAACCGAAATAAAGACGCCTTGAAGTATGCAGCAATGAAAATCGAAACTATAAATTAACTTAAAGGAAAAATTGGTATCTAAATCTTAAGAGAGATTCTCCAGGACACCCGAAACCAGGGCCGTGCCTCGCATTATCCAAAACTCGGGATCATTTTTGCTCAGCAGCAAAATGGACAGTATAAAGTTGGTGGAATGACCGGTGGTGGAGAGGACACCAGATCTCTGTTGGGTCTTGTAGACCGGCGCCTCGTACCGCACCAGGGGGGCAATCTCCAGGCAGGGCTTGAACCGCACCACCGGCATTCGGGTGTACAGCTCCCCGAACTTGGCATCGCACAGTCCGCCCTGGCTGAGATCCCAGCGAGCGGCCTCAATGAAAATTCCATGCACATGGATATTGGCATCCGTGCACTCTGGCAAGGTGCCATACAGCTTTTGGTCCTGCAAAAAAATAATAAAAGATATATCAAAGATTATAGTTTCCTTTTCATTTCATACTCACATTAATGTCGTGGGTGTGCGCCTCGAAAAAGTCCTGCTGCACCAGGACCTTTTCCACCACATCAAAGTCAATCTTTAGCGAATCAATGGGCAAAGTACGCCGGCGAGCGTATGTCTGCAGGATGCCGGTGAGAAAGGACTGCGGAAAGAAGAAGCCACTCAGCCAATAGGAGCGTGGTGCCCCATTCTCGGCCCAATGCTGGATGAAGTCAATCCGACGCTGGAAATCGGCAATGTAGCTGGGCAGCGGCTTGATGGAGAGGAAGCTGCGCTTGGCCCACGACGCGGGCACTATGTTGGAGAGCAGAGCCTTGAAGACATTCTCCAGCTCATCGGACATCACCACCAGACCCTTGATGGCCTTCGAGAGGTTGGCCAAGCTGTCATGGATGATGCCCAGCGATATATTAAAGCGGTCAATCTCCTGGACCAGCACAATGGTCAACGATGGCACCTGGCCCTTGCTGTCCAGCTGTAAAAAAAGGATACCCAGTAGTACAAGTGGATGATTCTGTGATCCTGTCCAGGTCAACCTACCACCGAGAGCGTGTCGTGCAGGGGCTCCCTTTTGATCTTCTGAATCAGAGCCTTTTGAATCCTCGAGATGATCTGCTGGCATATCTCATTCTCCGCCGCCTGACCCTCGTCCGCCGCCGATCTGGGCTGGCCCAGCAGCAAGGTATTGATAAAGAAGGCCGTCTCCTTGGTCTGAAAGACAATATTGGCATTCTGGTTCATGCCAAAGATCTCCGGATCCTCCAGCACCGGAAAGTCCTGCACGAACAGCGAGTACTCGGCCAGCGTTTTCTTGCGAGGATCGCGATAGTAACTATCGCCGCGGCAGTACTTGTACTCCGGCTGGATGATCCTCTGAGAAGAAAAGATCATGAGAATAGTGCGCAGGCAGCGCAGGTCCCAGTAGTCCGTCACGCGGCCGCCCCAGGTGATCTCGCCATTGATGTACAGGATCGCCTCCCATGGTATGTCATCGAGGACTCCCCGGTCAATAAAGAAATCGAGTGTCTTCAGGCCACAATCCCGATCGCTCTCGCTGAACTCGTAGGTTATGTTCCAGCCAAGCGGCCCGAATTTGCGCCGCTCCAAAAGCACCGCATGGAACATGCACAGCCCAAAGACAATGGCCCGCCAGTTGCCATTCTGGATGTGCTGCTCAAAAAAGTCCGGCTTGAGATCCGACAAGGCACCCAGCACGTTTGCCTTTATCCCCTTTGGCGGCTCATTGGTGATCTTCACCGAGTTCTGCAGGACACTAATCGGAAACGTTTGA
This sequence comes from Drosophila bocki, assembly GCA_008042715.1. Taxonomy (NCBI): domain Eukaryota; kingdom Metazoa; phylum Arthropoda; class Insecta; order Diptera; family Drosophilidae; genus Drosophila; species Drosophila bocki. The sequence continues at coordinate 81,899 of VNJY01001549.1, read as the reverse complement.
ATGGGCATGGAGGAGAGGTACAGCCGGAACTCTGGATGAGCCTTGGTAATGCCCAGCGTTAGGTTGCGTACGATCGTCTCCAGCGTCTGCATCCACGAGGTGGCCAAGTGGCAGTTCTGCAGGAACACCCAGTGGCCCAAACGCAGGCTCTTTTCAATTAGATTCTCCGCCAGCGGACCCTGGCCCTGGCCCAGCGAGATCGAGTAGTACTTATCGGTGAACTGCATCTGGGTGGTGAACTTCAAGAAGCCCGACATGGGATCAGAGCCGGTGGAGAGGACAAAGATGAGCGGCGTTATAGCGGAAGTGTCCAGGTAGCTAAAAGGGATTTGAAATCAAACTAAGGAGTGGGGACAATTTCGAAACTTACACGGTGCTCAGCTGGGTGCCGCCCTTGGAGTCGGTAAAGTACCTTCCCACGGTGGCCTGGAGGTAGCAGACCACGTTCAGGAGGAATCTCGGCTTCCGGAACACCGAAATGAACATGAGCTTGTGGAAGATTCGCAGCTTCTTGTCCCACTTGTCCGTCGGCGTCTTGTTAGATTCGGCAAAGTCAAACACCTCCGTGTTGCCCATCAGCTGCAGAAAGAAGGGCTTGTCCAGCTCGTCGGTGAATCCGCCAAAGGCCGAGCCGAAGTTGTCCTCCAGATACAGGCAGGTGTCCCACTCCAGCTGGCTAAGCTTAATGCTGTCCGGCTGCTTCTTTTGCCGGATATTCCCCACGGCGCCGCGAGTGAGGAAGTTGAACTCCTCCTCGCTGACACGACCCTCCTGCCGCTCCACGGACAGGGCCAGCAGGAAGCTAAAGATGATCTTGTGGTTCTCGAACAATCCCCGAGATATATTATCGAAAATGGCCTTTAGCTCGTCGGTCATCATGGTGGCAATGCGCACTTCCACGCTCTGCTGGGGATGCTCCAGCTTCAGGACATTGCAGAAGACTTGTGTGAAGTACTTGAGGCTGTACTGGTACATGGGATCAATCTCGGCCAAGCCGGCCACCACAAAGTACAGGATGGCACCTCGGGAGGCCAGGATACGATAACGTTCCCGCGAGGCTGTAATAACCTTCTCTGTTTCCTCCGTGTCAATCAGACGGGCGGCAATGATTAAAGATGTTTCCTGAAAGAAAAAGGGATGAGCTGCTGACACCAGGAAGCACCATCGAGAAGCCACCAACCTTGGCATCATTCAGGGTCTCCACCAGCTCCTCGTCGTCTAGGATATTGCCCTCAGAGTTGAAGAGCAGCTTTAGGACCTTGTCCTCCAGCCCCAAAAGCATCTGCTTGTCCGAGTTGATCTTGACCACCAGGTCATTGCGCTGGGCCTCCATCACGGGCAGCTCAATGGCCACAATGTCGCTAAGGGGGAGGATAAGAAATCAAGGGATCAGGAATCAAGGGATTAGGAATCAAAGGATCAGTAATCAAGGGATTAGGAATCAAGTATATATAAATAGGACTCACGCCAGCAGCTGATCCTCGAGACCCATCTCGGTGACCAGAAAGTTGACCAATGTCACATTGATGCACACCTCGGGCAGATAGTGGGGATTGGGCAGCTTCGTGGTCATATACAGCTTGAAGCCATCATCATAGTCAATCACCTGGTCGCCCAGCTTGAGGTAGGTGCGTCCCTCAAAGCGGTATGTCTCCCGCTGGAGTATGGGCCTCAAACTGGGATCAATTGTCTCGTTGATCTCCTCCAGCAACACCGGATAACCCTGACGCACGCTGTTCTCCAGGACACGCATCATGCTCGAATCGGTCATCTTGATCACCTGCAGATTGTTGTTCCTTTCCATGTTGCGGATCCAGCGATTGGCCTGCTCCTGCGGATCGATCATTAGGGCCCAACGCAGGGCTCGCGTGGCATAGATGCCATTCTCAATGGATATGTTATCCTTGGGCAGACCATCCACATTCCACTGACGCATCTCATAGGGGTCGCCGAGGACCTTGAGCAGATTGAACTCCGGACTGGAGGGGATCTTGAACTCGCTGCACTTGGTCACCCATAAGGCGCACATGTCGCGTCGATATTGATGCGAGAAGGCACCCAGATAGGCCACGCAGGCGGCGGCCACTAGGACATCGCCTGGGACGCATGCCAAATCGCCGGTTAGCGACTTGACCGTCTCACGCCAGCGTACCTGCTCGTCGGCCAGGGCGGAGGTGAGTCGCCCGGCCCGATCGATCCGGCCATAAGTGAGATCTACATTATCCTGAATCACCTGGAACTCGCGCTGCTTCTCCTCCAAGCTATCGCGCAGCGCCTGGATCTTGGCCTCGACGGCGGCCAGCTCCTTTTGCTTCTGCCTAAGCACTGTCATCACTTCCTTGAGCTCCGCCTCAGCGGCCTCCTTGCGCTTGATCTTCGGCTCCACCACCTTGTACACCTTGGAGAACTTGTCCATGGCAATCACCCACATGCTCACCGACTTGGCCACCTTGGAGACTTTCTCGAATTTCTGGGAAGAGAAAAGGAGGAGGGGAGTAAGGTTTCCAGAGGTTGGACACCAAAGCAACCACTCACCGCCGGCACAAAATCCTTGTGATCGATGTACTTCTTCACCTTCTTCAGTGTCTCCTCCTTCATGTGCTCCTTGTCGTACTCGAAAAGCCTCTTGATGAAGTTAATGTCCGCCATGATGGCCTTGGCGGAGGCCCAAGTGGGTCTAAAGGCAGGAGAATCAATGGAAGGGATTATATTTTTTTTGGTTTAGAGACTTACTTGGCGCCCAGGAGTATGCACACGGCCTCCATGCAAAACTGTACCAAGGCCGGTGGCGTGGTAAAGGACTTCAGCTCATTGATATCCGCCTTGGTCAGACCCTTAAGGGCATCCTCGGCCTCTCGCAGGGCGGGCATGGCTATCTCCAGATCCTTGCTGGCATCCTCGGAAATGGCCTGGGCCACCGCTGCCTTCTCCTTGGCATTTGTCTCATCCTCGAGCACACTTTGCTTTACCGCATCGGCCTGCTTGGTCTCCTTGGTCAGGTTGTCCACCAGGGACTTCATCATGGCCGACTTCTCATCCAACTGGGGCACCATCACCTCCAGTTCCTTTTGCATGACCGCAATCTAGGGGGAAGGCACAGATAATACATCACCCAAGTCCCTCTTCCTCCTCAGACTTCTCTGTGTACTCACCACTTCATTGGTCTCCAGCAGCTTATTCAGGCCATTCGCAATCCGCTTCCTCTTGGCTATGATCTCCTGGTTCTTCAGCTTGAGGAGATTCTGGTAGAGCTTCAGCAGTTCCAGGTAGCTACTGGGGGTGGTATAGTAGTGTCTCTTCATCTCCTTGTAGAAACGCACCGAGGCATCTTCCACAGTCTGCGAAATAAATCCTTTTCGATTAGCAATTTCTCTCGGGGATTCGGTGTATGCTCCTTCCCAAACTCACCTTGTGTATGAAGACCGTGGTGCTGGCCAGCGAGATGCGATCTTCCATTTTGGGGGCAATCTTCGTGAGCAGCCCCAGGGCCACAGAGTAGAGGGCTTCAGTGGGCCAGCTGGTGAACCAATCGATGGTGGTGCAGTTGACCAGCGAGGGGAACATGCGGCATCGCCGCCGGAAGGCATCGCCCACCGGACTCATAGACATCACCACGTGCAGATTATTACGCACTCGGTTGATGAAGAACTTGTAGATCTCGTCGCGCTGGCACGGCTCATCTTTTCTGGCCTCATTGCAGGAATCTCGGGCATCGAGTAAGACCTTTTCGTACTCATCGCCTTCGAATAGATTGGGCACTTCGCCGGAGTTGAGTATGTTGTTGATGTCCTCGAGAAACTCCTCCTCCACAATCTGGCTGTCGATCATCAGGAATGTCACCGGCTGGTTATCAATCTGTTTGAATGGGGAAAAATCAAGAGGGAAAAATCAAGAGGTAAAAATTAAGAGAGAAAAACCTCCAAGAAACCTTCAAGAAACCTTAAAAAAAATTTCAAGAAACCTCCAAGAAAATATCCTTAGAGAAACATAAAAGAATCTTTAAAGGTACCTTACAGAAAACTCAAAGAAACACCCTAAGATAACCTCCAAGAAATCTCAAATCTCTCCCTAGAAACCTCAAATAACCCCACCAATTCCACCCTCGAAATCCAGAAGACTTACGCCTGCGATGCGGTACAGGACCCGCAGATCTTCGTGGAAAGCATTGAGGTCATAGTTGCGCCGCATCTCGATCTGCCAGCAGTTGTACTCATTGACGTGGGATGCCAGCCGGGTGAGCGACTGCTTACCCATGCCGGCGACGCCGACAAGGAGTCCATTGCCCCGGTCGCTGCGCAGGAGGCGGGCCAGGCGTACAGTGTGCTCCATGGCGTCCTGGAAGAGGATTAGCTTCATGGATTTGGCACCGCCCATCGAGTTGAAGTCCACAATGTAATCGTTGAGCACGCTCTCCAGCTTGTTGTGGTCCTTGATCTCCTCGTAGATTCGCTCCTCTTTCGGCTTGCCAAAGACCATGAAGTCACCAAAGAGGATAGGCGGCTCATCGTTGCGGACCACTTCGCGATTGAAGTGATCCTGGCAGACGGAGTTCATCAGCGACTTGAACAGGTTCTTGTCATCCTGGTTAATCAAACGATCGTGGAAGACGCGTGTGGTCTCGTGGTAAAAGAGTCGCAGGATCTGCTGCTCCTGGTTGTAGTGAAGGTTGCTGGCCTGCAAAATCCCCTGGATGCACTTGGACAGATCGCGCAGATTGAAGATATAGTGAGAGCGGTCCGGCGTGGGCAGCATCACATTGGCCACCCGCATGTAGACGTCCACACAAGCCTTCACCATGTTCTCCGACAGGTTGCGGATGGTGCTGGAGAAGGTCTGCAGGAAGCCGCGCAGGATGCCATTAAAAATCTGGGTGAGGGTCTCCTCGTTGGGCTTTGGCAGCGAGAACAAAGCAAAGTGCCGGACGAAGCGCGGGGTCAGCGGATTCCGACCACCGCCGGGCGGGGCACAGGCGCAGCCCAGCACCACGTCCAGGATCTCCTTCCAGTAGAGTTTCTCCCGGTCATAAAAGCCCTTGAAGTCCAAAAACTGACGCAGCAGCTCAATGGCCGGTTGGGCACCATAAGTGTCCAGCTTGGGCATATTCACGTCGTCGATGAACACAATGACAGTCTTGCCCACCGGAGCGCCCAGCTGGGTGCGCTTGCGCTTCTCCAGCGGCCCCTCGATCATCTCCTGGGTGCGCACACTGCTCGTCTGGGCGGAGAAATTAAGGATCACGGGTATGACCTTGCCCTCGGACAGACGCTTCATGCAGCTGATGGCCAGCACTGTCTTGCCCACGCCCGTCTCCCCGGTGACCATCACAGGCATGCTCTTGCTGAAGAGCAGATCAGCCACATAACTGGGGGAAGGGTAGGTATAGCATGGAGAGATCTTGATATCTGGAAGATTGCATCCACTCACCCGTATTTGGTAGTGTCCACCGTGGGCACCAGCATATCGTAGTAGGATATGTCCTCATTAAAGACAAACTCGGCCATGATTTCGTTCCAGGATTCCCAGTCCATGGTCTCCAGATTGACCCGATAGTTCCACATTGATTGCTTGGGCAGCCTGTTGTATATATTTATAGGATATATAGGATATATAGGATATATATATATATACAATCTGGAACACCTACATCATATTGGGATGCTGGCCAATGGCCCTGCTCCACTGCTCCTCGAACGACACCTTCTCCGCATCCTTGAGGTTCGAGGCAATAGCCCAAAGCACTGTCCATGCAAAGATCTTGACTAGCAGCTCCTTGGCCGGCTCTGCCCCTAGAGCTGACCACTTGATGGCCTCCAGTTGCGACATGGTAAGTGTACAGCACAGAGCCACCTTGGAGCCCAGAACCTGATTGATGGTATACACCGCCCGCTTCCGCTCGATCTTCAAAGCCTTGTCAAAGTAGCCAACGAAGAGCTGGTAGAGGAACTCGGCCAGTGGCGCAGGCAGCAGGTGCTCCATGTTCACCTCACGCCAGGTATCGACCAGCGGCAGCCAGCCAAGATCCCCCGGATCCACGTATACCATGCCGCAGCGGGAGACGGTGGCCGGTGAGGCCTGCAGCAGATCCTGCACCTCGAAGAGCATGTGAATCCAGGCGGTCAGCTTAATGCGCTCCGAGTTGGCCAGGCACAGCATCTTGTTGTCGTCCAGGACAGTGTTTAGATTCTCAATCCAGACGGCGTCCACGGGTCCATCGCACATGATCCACTGGTGGATTTCGTCTGAAAAGGAAGGTTATGAGGTTATCTATGGACTTGGGACTTGGAACTGAGCCTTAAGCTTACCCTCCACTGTGGTGGCCGTTCGCACGGCCAGTCCCAGCAGTCCATCCTGCCACTCCAGGGTCTTGGGATCCACATAGCCATACAGCTCGTTCATGGACACCGCCTTGGGGTTCATTGTCTGGATGACCACTGGCCGGAAGTTGGGATCCTGGACCTCGTTCTCAAACAGATGCGACAGGGCAAACTCCAAGGCATGCAGGACAACGGACTTGCCGCCGCCGGTGGGACCCACTAGCATGACACCCCAACGGACGCACATCGTCTCGTAGAGCTGCAGGCACTTCCTTAAAGTTGTTGCCACCGGCTGTAGGTTTTTGTTTCGAAGTCCCAAATGGAGACTGGCCTCCAGATCTGGATGCTGCGAGTCCGGCAGCTCGACGCCCGGAAACAGATCACTGAGTATGCCCCGGAAAAGGACGGCATCATCGGCCAAGAACTTGGGTATATTCGAGTCCCGCAAGGCGGCAATCAAAGTGATGTCCTCCCGCTGATTGGGCGAGGCACGTTTCAGGGCTCCGGCCATTACCAGGACGGATTTCACGGCTCGCATACCGAAGTCATAGTGGTTCTGCTGGCTCAGCTGCTGGCTGCATAGCTGATACATCTGCACCATCTTCCGGGCCAGGATCTTGGGATCCTCGAAGCCCTCCGAGTACAGGATGACCTCTGAAATGAGAGCATAATCTGGAACCATCATGGAGATGGGCCGAAAGAGGGCCTTCAGGTTATCCGGCAGCTCTGTGCGGCCGGCATAGCCAGGATTCATGGTAATGAAAACGCAGCAGGAGCGATTGATCTTGATCTCGCGACCCTCGAAAATGAAGCTAAGTTAAAGAATGAGGATCAGGATTATGGAGGAATCATTGTTATCAAAAGCTAAAGCCTACCGCTTAACCTTCATCGCCTTGGCCGTTCGAATGGTGATCAGCTGCTGGGCTATCACGGACAGCACCTCGATATCAATGCGGTTAAACTCATCGAAGCAGCACCAGGCGCCGCACTGGGCCAGGCCCGAGAAGAAGCGACCCATCATCTTGTAGTCGAGGCCATCGGAGCAGTTGAAGACGACACACTGCTTGGCCAGGGCCTTGGCCAGATCCTTGGTGGTCTCTGTTTTGCCAGTCCCGGCGGGGCCAGCCGGTGCTCCGCCCAGGTCCATCTGAAAGGCGCCCATCAAGCAGAGGTAGCAGCGATCCGTTAGGGGAGTCAGCACCAGGACACCACCAGCGCCCAGGTATTCGTAATAGTAGGGAATATTGGCGGCTGCCATGCGGGTGTAGACGGTCTCTGTTTCATCTGCCCAATAAAAACGCAGCATCTTCAGCCAGTTGAAGTCGTTGCTAACAAATTCAAATAATTTAAAGTAATTTCAAGTAATTCATTTATTTTATATATACTTACGGCTTGGTCACCTGCTTCTCCACAAGCATCCTTACCGAGTCCTTGGCATGGACATCGATTGTGATGAGGGCGCAAAGGATCTTGCGCAGCAGCGAGGTTATATTCTTGCGCGTCAAGGCCGCCAGGGCACCCAGATCCTTGAGGCACTTGATCTCAAACTTGGACATCTTCTCCAGTATGTTGAGGGGATTACGCTCTTTGCCCTCGTAAATGCGATGTATGTCGGCGGCCCATTGCACCTGAGAGACGGTGAGTACCACCTGATTGGGATGATCCTGGAACCAGTCCTCGCGCTCCTTGGCCGGATAGCATTGATAGCCGAAGCGCATGTAACGCTTCACCGACACAAACATCGCCTCCTCCACCTTGTTCAGCCACTCCTCCACGGCACCGCTGGCCTTGAGGCCCTTGCCAAATTGTAGCTTCTCGCCCTCGGGCGAGAGGAAGGCAATGATGTCATTGGTGGCCACATTCTTGCCATCGCCGCCCTCCTTGGAGCCGAATTCCAAACGATAAATGGCATCGAAGCACTTGCGCAGATGCGGCTGCACTGCCTGGGGGATGCGGGTCTGGGCCAGGATCTCCAGCAGCTCGTCATTGGACAGAAAGTAGAATCTATGGGTTAAGAGGTGACAAAGGTATTCGCTTTCCTCCTTCGCTTTTCTTTTACCTGGGAAACACTACACGCTTCACCTCCAGATACGCCTCCAGGCCGCGTGAAATGAGGTCCAGCAGACGATTATTTTCCACCAGCGTCTGATAAACCTCCACACTGGACATGGTTGGCAAAGCCAGGGTAACCTTTTTGGCCTGCCGGACCAGTTCCTTGAAGCTTTTGTCCACCGCAAAGAACATCTTGGCCTCCTGGGGCAGCTGGCGTTGGATGTCAGCCGAGGCGAAGATGGCCTCCAGGTAAATCCAAGCGCCCTGGCAGTCCATCCAGCTTTCTGGTTATGGATTTTTCTGAGATTAGTGTATCCTTCCGAGTCCTTGCATACCCACCGAACGTCTTGGCAAACTGATCCATCGCATTGATCCACTCATCCACCTTGCTCTTGATGGGACCCACAAACTTGGAGGCGGCAATGGTGTTAATATTCACATTGGAGTCGTCTAGAACGGCCTGCAGCTCCTCGGTGCCCGCCAGGATGAAGACGTCCTTCTGGTCGTGATGCGGCACAATAAACAGATCCGTCTCCTTCCAAATGGTCTCGATGCTCTTCAGCATATTCTCCAGCTGCACCTCGCCGGTGGCCTGGGAGGAGATTTGCATCAGGGCCTCGCCGAGATTAACATCGTCGAAGGCGTGCACATCCTCGTACGTCTGGATAATGATGTCCTTCTCCTGGAAGAACTTGTGGTTCAGCAAGTCCTCGATCTCCGCCCAGTGACGCTGTGGTTAAAGTTATGAATTTAAACTGAGAAAGAAAATGCTAGAGTTCTGGGATAACGCACGGCTCTTAGGTTGGGATTCCGTAGATATCCAATCACCGGGAGCTTCTCCTTGAAGGCCTCTGCGGATGCCTGGAGCACGGGCACAATGTTATTCTGCGGCAAATACTTCTGGAACTGCAGGCAGTTCTTGATGGTCTTCGAATTCAGCTCAATGATGTCCGCCACCACCAGTGTGTTGAAATCGGCGGCAATCCACTCGGCCAGCGATTCCTCCCACTCGGTCCATGTGCGGTACAGGTTCTGGCGCATCCGTATGTCGTAGAAGCCGCTGGCCATCTCCTCGTACATGGTCAGATCGATCTGGAATTCCTTTTGGTAGCCAAGGAACTCGTCGGCTCGCTCTCGGCATGCGGTCAGGTGCTCCAGCAATTCGTCCAGTTTAGTGACCACTGCCTGCCGGTTGGACTTGGCCTGACAGAAAATAATAAGTTATAAAATATTGGAATTAGAAATCAATTAATTAAATTTAATGGAATAAAATCCATGTCAAATACTCCCAAAAAAAAATATAATTTATTTCCATTTATTCAACAATTATTCAACAACAATGACTGATTATACTCACATCTAGCAGCCAGGGCTCCACCGCCTCGATGGCCACCTCGTGGATCTCCTCCATTAGCGCCTCTATGTCATCCTGCATGGCTTCCTCAAGCCGATTGATAAAGTCCTGGCGCTTCTCCTTGATCTCAGCCAGCGTCTCACGCGTACGATTCAGATAGTCCTCCGTGTCCATATAGTCCTCCTTGGACTCATCGTCAATGGGTATGCCAAAGTCCTTGATAATCAGCAGCAGATCGTGCACGTAGTCGATGCCGCCAAATAGCTCATCCAGCTCGTTGGAGCACGTGTCCAGGAAACGAATGTGGGCCACTATATCGAGGGTCTCTTGCGGTTCATAGCAGATTCTGCCGTAAAAGTCCTGAGCCCCCTCGTATATCCGTATCGTCTCCTCTTCGGCCAGTTTCACCAGATAGGTGGCCAGGATGTTTTGCAGACGCGAACAGACTGGCGTCACCGTGTCCTTGAAATTCGTCTGGGTAAGCTTGAGCAATCCGAGGTACACAAAGTCCAGGATCCCGTCCAAGGCTCGCACATTGTTGCAGTATCGATCGCAGTAGGCCCGCAGGGTCACGAGATCTGGAAGCAAAGCGGTCAAATTGTGGTAGGTTCCAGTCTGGATCTTTCGGTAATACCTCTCTCCGTGTTCAGGACCGTGGGATCCGTGCTGTTGTCTATCTCATAGTTCTCGCGAATGGTCTGGAACCTCATGGTATAGAGACGAGCTCGGTCAAAGGCCTTGCGGATCAGCACAAACATGTTTTTGCTAATTATTTAAATTGAAATATAGTTAATATAGAATGAAGAATCCTTTAAAAATTGCTTGGCAAATGCAATTTTTACAGGCGATTTTCCCCAAAATAAATAAAAAAAGATTATCCCACATAAAATTACAACAATCATTCAACAATCATTCAACAATCATTCAACAATCATTCAACAATCATTCAACAATTCAATTTTTAAGGAATCTTCCCCCAGGAATTTAAATAAATTAAAATTGCTTTTGAAACTGGAAAACTTGTTCGTGTATATCAGTGTCTAAAAAATGGGAAACTATAATTCCTACCGATTATACTGAAAACCTGGATCGGAGCGGAGCAAGTAATGCAAATCAGGAGCTCCATCGAAAAGCACCTCCTCCTGACGTCCCATAATTGAAGGCCTTAAAAAATTAAATAACTTTAAAGTGAAAAACAAAAATTACACATAAAAACCTACTTCGTATACTGCGTGAAAAAGGGATCCGTGGTAAAGGGATGGATCTCGAGCACCGTTTCCAGTATTAGCCCTGTGATGCGTTGAAAGATAATCCTGATCACTTCCTCTGAGGGCTCGACATCGATGCGATCCGGCAGCAGACGGAGCCTGGCCACGAAAAAGGGACTCTGGGGCTTATCGGCCGGGCGTGACTTCTCGATCTTTTTGTCCATCCGCATTTGCTGGCTTATGTCCCCCTCGCAAGGGCCAAGCTCATCGTGCACCTCGAAGGCATCCTCTAGATCCTGAAAGCTCCTAAGGGTGATGCGGTATAGCATCTGATAGACCATCATGTCGCTGTAGGTGAGAAAACTGTGCAGAATAAAATTGTATTAAAAATATTAAATAATAATAAATGCATAAATAATTTGTAGTCAGTGTAGATCTAATCTCACTTGGTTAACGTCTTGCAGAAGGCCCTCTTTCGGGCCCGATCCATAAAGCTGTGCGCCTCGCGCATCTTTTTCATCGAGGGATAGTAGTTAACCTCGTCATCTGGGTAAAAGCCACGGGCTTGGATAGCGTCTGTGCAGGCACGAACTATGATAGATAAAGGGGAAGGGAATATATTTAAAAAAGTCACCCAAGATTTAAGAAATTTGCCCTAAAATACAGAAAAAAAACCTTTTTAAGTCTAGGGAGATTTTTCTAAAGTGTAGAACATTTTACTTGATTTTTCCCTAAATATGGTTAAAATTCTAAAAACACATATGTATGTAATAGCACAAACATGCATACATACGAGGTTGCTACCTAACCCTTACTTCTTTCCAGGGATGTTAGAACCAGTTGGGAATTATAAGAAAAATTTAAATAAATAAAAATAGGAAATATACCCAAAAATATTGTATTTATGGTGCCTAGCCTTAAATTTATTAAAACTTGTTCTTATTTGTAAAAAAACTTTCTTAGTTTTAGGGTTCTTTTTTAAGGTCGTTGATTTTTTAATATGAAAAAATATAATTTAAAAAAATATAAAAATTTAAAAATTAGATTTTAAGGTTATTTTTTTTAAGTTTTTCTTTTGTTTTATATAAAAAAATATTTTTATGAGTGTATTATTTACATTTCGTTACTAAATATATGCTCGACAGGCTACTCACACAAGGTCTTGCCCGTAAACTCCCGAAATTCGGTAAAGATGCGATGCAGTTGCTCGTAAATCCGCATGTGCATCTCCAGGAAATAAAATGGATGCCAGTTCTCGATGTTGCTCGTATTCACAAAATTCAAACGCTCCATTTGGACAATGTCGCTGCGCATCCGTAGAATCGCCTTGGCCAGCTGCGGTATTACGATGAACAAATTGTTTTGAAGGTAATCACGAGCCTCATTCAATTTCCGCCACTTGATGGTCTTCTCCCAAACCTAAAATTCTCGGATCTTTATATACATTCTTTTGGGAGTAGCGAAAGCCTTGGCCTACCTTGAAGCCCTTCCATAGACGAAAGATGGAGAAGAGACGAATCTGGATGATGCTGAGGAACTGCTGGAACTCCTGTTGCCACTGGTCGAGCGGCGTGAAAAAATTCTCGGAGCAATGCCAAAATGTGACACCATGCCTGGTCACCGTATAAAAGGGCTCGGCCATGTCCAGGTCTGCATACTCCACCAGCCGGAGGCTATACGGCGTAAAGAGTTCGCTGTCGTGCGGCAGCATGTAGTCCATATAGACGAAGGAGTCATCCTTCTTGGCGCGCATCCGGTTGATGACCAGATTCAGGTCCGGAATGAGCGAGGCACCGGTGGTGATCTTCGAGGTGCTGGGATTTCGCGATTTGGCACCGGTTGGCGAGGTCCCGCCCTTGGGATGGAAGCTCAGTCGTTGCTTATTGGATTGCTTTTGGTGCTTTCCGCGTTTGAGGTGTTTCCCAGGCTGACGATGGCCCGCACCGCGGGCTCCCTTCGCGGGCACCGTAATGCTGCCCTCGTTAACGTCGCTGGCCCGGTCCGTAATTACGGTAGCATCGCTGCCTGCTCGGTCCATCGATGTGCGGCTCTGCCGTAGATCCGCGTTAATAGCTGGTCGGTCACCTCCTCCATCGCCACCGGCATCTCCAAGTCCAGTTTCGATTTCATGTCCGCTGCCCCCCGCCTGACGTGGCATCTTCCGCTTGCGGTACCGCTTCCGTCCGCCACTGGGTCCGTGTCTGTGTCCATGGCCATCTCTCTCCTGGTCACTCTCCGCCTCCGGGCTGGACATTTCGGCGCTAAGGATTTCGGGCTGTTAGATGGTATGTGGATATGTTTTGGATCGGTCACATGCCGACTGACAGCCTACTCGTTTCTCCGGTTTTGTTTGCTCGTCGCCATGTCTACTGTTGTCAGCCAAGTTTGTTTATTATCCTAGCAAGTAATCTTTAATTTTTCTTATTTATTGTTTATTTTTTATTTAATTTAAAATTATTATTATTATTATTTTATTGTAATAACAAATTAAATGTCTAATTACAACGCAATTTAAGCCAAAGCGACTAAGGCCTTAAGGCTAGTTTTTAGAATTAATAGCTAATAGCTAGAGCCAAACAGACTCTTTCCCTCTCTCTCGTCTAAAAAAACAAATGGCAAATAAACCCGTAGAACTAAGCTACAAAACAGAGAGGGTACACTGTAACACAACAAGTAGTAGCTCTTTTAGGAGAGAATACCCACTACCAAACTACCACCCAAACTACCCCTCAATATTCAGCTGGGTTATCACTCAGAAGATGCTAGAACTAGTTGGGAATTATAGTGTCAAGCGATTGATTTTTTTTATTAATATTTTTTTATTTTTATTTATTTTTTAATTATTTATTTATTCTTACTTTTTAATTATTAACTTATTACTTAATTTATTTAAAGTAAAGTGGCTAAACTCGCATGTTGATTTTATAACTTATAAACATAACCAATCAATAAATAAATAATAGAAAAATAAATAATAAAAAAAATAAATAATTAAATAAATAAACAATAATAAGAAATGATTTATTTACGTTTTGTTTTAGTTTTTAAAAGGGGAAATAAATCTGCACAGTGAATTGTATTTTTTTTTTTTTGGAAATTGAAAGCTAAACAAGAAAGGAAGCTAACTTCGGCACGACGAAGTTTGTATATCCTTACAGATTGCAATTAAGAATCGATTCTGTAATATTAAATAATACTTATATCTCAAAGAAGATGAAAATACGTCAAAAAACAACAAAGCTATAATTTTTTTCTCTTAATTTCCCGATCGTTCCTATGGCAGCTATAAGATATAGACCTCCGATTTTCATAAAATTAAAAACGAAATTCTGAATTAATATAAAATGGCCATATCTCGAAAATGATGCAAAAATGTTGGAAATGTTTTATAATTCAGTCAAAAATGGATTATTTTCAATTCGAAATTAATAATACGTTAATAATTATAACGTTAATAAATAAAAAGTAAAAAAGAAAACACGCTTATGCAAATAATAATAAAAGTGTAAACATTCTCAAGAATAATTCTAAAAACTAATTTGATCGTAAAGAGTTTTGGTTTTTATGGTTTATTTAAATGAAGAGCTTAGAATACTTGCTATTTTTAGTTATTTTTATTTAATGAAACCTTATTATAGAAATATCTTTGGATTTCCCTATCGTTCTTAATTGGTTTTTAAATTAACGGCTCTGGAAGAGCTTTCTTGTTGGAATATTTTGGAAGTCCGAAACGCTGCTGCATTCCGCTGCGGACTGGCCCACTTTCTGCTTTCTGCAGGATATGGGCCGCTGCCTAATCCTTTCGTCGCCGAAAGCTCATCCGGCATTTTTGTTGAAAGCCAATGGAAAGGCGGAAATATGGAAAGCCAACGCTTTGCTGACCTTCAAAGCTCCAGCGCGCGCAATCAAGCTTTTATTTTCGAATTCGAAAAATTTAGGGTAGCAAGGGGAAATCAGAGGGAAAGCGTAGGAAGAAGCAAGGGAAAAGCAAAGGAAAAGCGGTGGAAAAGCTCAAGGTGAAAGCATCTCTATCTCTGTGGCAGCGACGCCAGCCGCGACAGAGGCTGCAGTCGGTTTTGGCATTCGGTTTTTTCATCGGTTTCTCGCCTGTCTTTTTGCGTTTCGGAAAGCGTTTCGGACTCGGGGGATACACGGATTCGGATTTGGTTTCGGTTTCGGACTCGGATCGGACTCGGAACACGCTGCAGACGCGTCTGGGTTCCGCACAGTTGGTCTCCAGCGCCTAGTCGTTGGGTATACGGCGCGATGTGCAGAGCCGCGACACGCGACGACACGCAGCATTCAGCAGTAGCCGCAGTAGCCGCAGCAGCAGTAGCAGGAAACGCAGCAGCAGCCGCAGCAGCAGCCGCAGCAGCAGCAGCAGTAGCCGCAGTAGCTGCAGCAGCAGCAGCAGCAGTAGTTGCCGCACCGAAGACCGCCACGAACCGCTGTTTTTTTTTATTTTTCAAATAAAAATCCGTGTTGGTAATAATTTTCGCCGTAGCTCCGAAAAAAAAATATACCGTTATTCCGCATAATAACAACCGCCGCAGACTCCGCTCCGTTCGCAGATTTTTTCTTTTTTTTTTTAATTTTTTTCTAGTGCGCGCGACGCCTTAAAAAAAAATACAAAAATTAGAAACAACTAAAAAAAAATGGGAAAACCCAAGATGTCCCTTTGAGGTAGGTACTTCCCCCGCACACAAATCCATTTTGGCGGATCGCTTTTTAATATCTAAAATTAATCTTTCTTGTTGTCCCAGTGCTGGTTTTTTATTTGTTTTTTTTTTTTATTATTAATATTTAAAGAGCCATAAAACTGTAGTGACGTAAATACAAAAACTCAAAATCGAAAAAAAAGAAAGAGAGAGAGCGAACACGAAAGATCTATCTCGCGTCGCGTCGCATCGTTAAAACGATTTTCATTTTCATTTTTCATATTCATAACATTGCACACCCAGGGTCCCGATGATACCGTAATACCGATATTTTGATATTTTCGTAGAATAATTATGGGCCTTAATGGTTTTCACATGGCAATTCTGTAGAGCGGAATTTGCAGTTTTGCGATCTGAAGAAGATGTAAGGAACATCTTTGATTTTTTTTTTTTTTTTTTTTTTTTGCGCACTGCCATTGGAAATGTCCTTGAACATTTTCACCGCCGCTGCCCCCATGTGTGTGAGTGAGTATTCCTGGCCGACACTGAGTGAGTGTGTGTCAAGAGGGGCTGCTTTTCCCTAATAGCCGCGTCATACAAATGTTAAATGAAAGCCACCAAAAAAAAAAAACCAACTAAAAAGAAACTCAACATTAGGACAAGGCTTAAGAGAGCAAAAAGCCAAGTTAGTGAAATTTTCAGCCAGAAAATGGAGTTGAGAGAAAAAAGAAAACTTCAGCACCTTGCACATTTTGGTTGGGAAGCTGCAGTGATGCCTTCAAAATCCACCTTCATGTTCTACTCCTAGCTATACGAAGTGGGGATTAACCTGATTAATAATCATCATAATTTAGGCTTGATTTTTAAAGTTTTTTAAATTTTAATTTAATTTTTTCCTAAGCAAAACCTTTTTAATTACATATTTTGAATCTTGATTTAAATAAATAACTCTATTGTTAAAGTTGCTAAACTGAAGTAACAGAAAATGCTATAACTACCACACTTTTATTAAAATTCAAAAGAAAACTAAATTAGGATTTAACTAAAATAGTTGTAAAATATGCGAGTAATAATTTTTATTTAGCAGAAAATATTTATTAGTCAGGATAGGAAAATAAAATTGAAGAAAATAGTAAAATAAGTAAATTGAACGGCAAAAAACTATTTTAAAAGTTAAATAGTATATAAAATCTACCCTTTTGCGGCTGTAATCTGCTGCTAGAATCCTTTGGGAATTTTAGAGCAATTCTAAATTACCCAGAAATAAAAGTAACCATTTTTAAATTTTTGATTTTAGAATTGTAGAATATTTCTCTCACTGTATTTGGGAACTTTGTGCCATTAGCGAAGCGAAACGAACTGAAATGAAATGAAATAAAAACTACAAAAGACAAAGTCAAGTCGCGGAGCGTTCTGTGGCCCGCGGGCTGGCGGAGAGCACAGGAATTCACTTAAATTGCGAAGAATGCGAATTTGGTTAAAGACCTGAGAAGTGGAGAGTGGGGGGAGAGAGAGGGTAGAGGAGTGGAAGATAGGTAGGAGAAGGGCTAGAGCTGAGAAAAAAGGGGAGTCCCCCTCTGCCGTCTCGTTGAATGTGCAAAATTTTGCACTCCACCGTCAGCAGTGGAGCCCAAAAGGGGGACTCTCTTTACCACCCACACCTCTCCCAGGTGAGGTGAGGAGGCTGGCGGAAAATGCGGCTGAAAAGGGTGGGTGCGCTCAAGGTGGTGGCGGTGGTGGGGTGCTGACAACATCCCAGGGCCTCGAGGGAACAAGGCGAATTCTTTATCAAAATGTATGACAAGTTTAAAAAGCCTTGCGGAGAACATCAACAAAATGAGTTTGGATGGCAAAAAAAAACCATGACGAAAAAAGAAAACGTGGGCCAATATGGGTAAAGGATACAGGATAAAGGATAAAGTAATAAAACGCAGAGAGCAGAAGCTAAGCCAGGTACCTGCTTTTCTCAGGCTAGAACCAAATAAATCAGCCCAAGAATCCCTGTGTATTTATATATATATGTATTTGTATGCCTGTGGATAAAGTCATGTCTTGAAAATCCACAGAAAAGTTCCTGAGATTCCGCCACACAATATTTTCTTTAGATCTTTTGGGTCCCAGCAGAAAAATAAAGTAAATACATAAAAATATGTTAAGCATTCTGCGGAAACCAAATCTGTGGAACTTTAATGAAAAGTGTCAAGTTTTTGGTTTTAAATTTTTGGAATATAAAGTATAAAAGGCACGCTTTTGAATATTTTTAAAATAAATTAGTAAAATCTAAGGCAAAACTCTTTTCAAATTGAAATTATAGCATTTTTGGCTTAGTTATGATAGACTTTAATTGTAGATAAAAACTTTGACTTGACAAACTTAGCTTACTTTCTTGTTTTTAAACAAATATCAAGGGAGAGAGATTTCCTGATGAGTTTAATTTATTTTATTTACCTTTTTCCAAGCTAATCACCTTTCTGTAGCTACTTAAAATGGGAACTGCTCTTGATTAATGCTACCAGCTACCAGCTACCAGTTCCAATGCCCAATTCCCAATACCCGGGCAAACACTCCATCCATCAGCTGCTCTCACATGCACACACACACAGACCATGACCATAATTTGTTGCAAATTTATTGAAAAGCCATAAAAAGAATTTCCGTTTCCCTCTTTGCTTTCCGCTTTTCCACGATTTTGCAGGCAGAAGGAGCTGGCGCCGCAGGATACGCAGTCCGCAATCCGTAATCCGCAATCCGAAATTCCCGCGTCAAATGAGCTGGAAGTGTCCAAATGGATGGGCCATCGAGGAAACAACGCTGGCAAATAAGCCAAATTAACGAGATACCGGCTATAAGGAGGCTGAACACAATGTCCTGAAAGCAAAGAGAGCCATTCAAATCGATCCACGTAATCGACAAATAATCGAATAATCGCGAGTATCGTATTCCGTTTCGCGAGTGCCTACACTTCCGTTTCCGCCGCGAAAGTGCGCGCGTGTGTGTGTGTGTTCTGATTAGATATATATATATGTATATATCTTAATATATCAATCTTTATATAAATATATTTTTGTTTGTTTTTTTTTTCGCCAAACCCTCAACCTTATCCCCTCCCCCGCCCCAAAGATATTACTGATGAATAGATGAAAGAAAGAGGAAAAAGAAGTGAAAAAAAAGAAAAATGGGCCTTAAAGTCGGATAAATGAATGCAGAGTGTCTCAGTCGAGGGCCGTTGCAGAAGTTCTCGCTTTCCCCCCTCGCCTGTCTTTCGCTCTCAACAACTACGGATATTCAAACAGTTCTAATTGCAAACTATTATCAATAAAATAACTAAACAAAATAAATACCAACTCGGCTAAAAATCGCAAGTGGCGCAGCCAGGTGAGTTACATTTTCCAAGATACATTTTACCAAGATAAATTTATAATGTAAACTTTATATATGTATGTATATCTTTAAAACATCCCTCGTTATCGTTATGTACACTTCATTAGCGCGGTCCTCTTGAATAACACTTGGCTACTTAGTCCTGTGTTGGTAATATTAAAGGTCCTTTTAGCCTAAAAACCAATTGATTGAAAGACTTTTCGACTTTAAACTGATGTCAATCTCTGAAAAGTTATTTGTTTTAATTGTTCAATAGAAACTTTCTTTCAAGGTTTTAAGACAATTTTAAGGGAAATATTTTCCAAAACGTTCGCTAGTCCTTTAAACTTGTACAACTTTCAGGGATATTTTTGTTTTTTCTTGTGCTCTCCCTAAAATAATTTGCGGATTCCCTTTGGCGTCCCTCTTCTGTGACACATAATTGCGAAAAATAATTCAATTTTCTTGAATTTTATGGGAGCCAAAAGCAAATCATTGACAATAATCAGGGGGTGGGAGGCGGTACAGGATAGTACCGAAAGCAACGGATTCCACCCCCGAGGATATGCCTTTCTATTTGTATCTTTTTTTGTTTCTCCTTCTTTTTTTTTTTTGGCTGGTGGAAGCAACAGCCTCCGCTGGCTCGTAAATGTGAATGATGCTGCTGATGACCGGGCGGGGACTGCGGCGTAGTGGGTGGTGGTTGGTTTGGTCCTGCCGGCTCCGACTCCTGATCCCGTTTCATGGAGCCTCCGTGGCCGAGCTAAAGTGCTCATAAACATTTTGTGTCCAGTTTAGCCTCTGTCTGTGCGCTACTGGCTCTCCAAAAAGGACAGCAACTTGCATATTTCATTCAACTGAGAGAAAAAGGGAAATATTTTACAATTAATATATTTAATTATATATTTTATATATATATATTTAATATTATATTAGATTATAATAACAAATTTGCCTTCGTTTCTACTTTGAAAAAAATGGATTTTCTAATGGATTTTTTAATTCAAAATACCTAAAAATACATTTTAATTTGTATTTAATTTGAATTCTTAAGGAAAATATAATAAAACGGATGCCAAGGACTTAAAATGAATTCAAAAACCTTCTTAGAAAATTACAAAGGCAAATAATAAAAATAAAATGTTGTATTGCTTTTTTAAACCTTTTCCAAAATGAAATCTTTGGCATATCAGTCTGTCAGGGCTTTCAATAAATTCTACGGAATTTCAGCTATTATACTTTTATTTTTTTTCGGTGCACTCCAGCCTCATAGTTTACGGCCTTCGCTTTGTGTGTAAATATTTTTGGGGTGCCTGTGCCTATTTTTTCTCGCGAAGAAACCAAAAATTGCAACAGCAGCTTTGGACATGTTTGCAGGCATAAAAAATCTAAAAAAAAAGATAAACTGAAACTTGGAAAAAGAATTTTGCGCAAACAAAAGAAACCGAGAAAAATATGCGTTTGCTCCCAGAACATCCCAAGGTCGTCCCACTGCCCCCATTCCCTTTTGGTGGCGGTCCTGGTCCCAGCTTCCTTTTGCGCACTTCCTTCATATTATTATTCGCTGTTGCTTTGCGCGTGCCATTCGTTTTGCAAAATTGCTGTATTTAATTTGGCCAGCTCCTTGTATCTTCCTCCTTCTCAAAACCCCCCCCCCCCCTACAATACACATACACACACACACACACACCTCTCTAAACACGAGCCAAAGGACGAGGAAGAGCTGGAGAAGAGAGTCCTGTTTGCGCAATTTTACGACTCACCAGAGGCATCCTGCTCCACTGCCCCGACTACCCATTCCTCTTCAGTTGTGCACACAACAAATTTTTTACTTAATAATATTAAAATAATTTTAAAAATATTTTATAAAAAGACCTCAAGTTATTGGGGTACTGACTTTAAGTTTAATGATTTTTTTCCTAATTTAACTAAAAAAATAAAATCGGTCTTTAGGGTTTCTTTTATTTCTCTAAGTGTAGGCTTGTGATATTCTTATTGTTGTTTGTTTTTCCATTTTTCGGTTGTTATTTCCTCTTTCCTTCTCACTCTCTGGCTTTTATTTTTGTTTGTTTTTATTTTTATTATTTTTATATGCTCCAACTTCCGTTGAAAGGCGGCAGCTGCTGTCCAGAGTTGTTTTTGAGCCGCATAACGGTATCTCAGTCTGCGGCTTTGTAGGCACTGATTTATCGATAGAAAGCTATCGATCGGCGGGTCGGTGTATTCTTAACGGTCTATTAAGATGGAAACCAGGGAAACACTGTCATATTTGACTTGATTTTATGATTTTCTGTATAAATATTAATTATGTTGTGTGAATATATATATTAAGTCTATTCATTTTAATAAAATGATTAAAATATATTGATTGATGGGGTAACATACTATTTTTTGAGTTAACTCATGCTTAGCTTATTAACTTAACCTATGCAAGAGTCCTTCTTATTAACCCTGAACTTGTTTCTGGTCTCACTAATCTGCTTAACACGGCAAATGTCAACACTGGTGCTGGCTCAATAATGCACCTGGCCACACTGTGACCAAGACTGTCATTCATTGAGTGAAGTGAGAGTGCACTTTTGGTCATATTGTTTTGTTGTAAATGTGCTTGCGTGTCTATAAAACTGATTCGCCTGTTGCTGCGTCATTCGCGCTGATGCTTTTTCGGTGCTTTTTCGCTTTTTTCGGCTTCTCGCTGCTCGTCTTTCCAAAAATAAAGTGCGTTTTGGGAGCAGCAGTGCGACACAAACGCTACTGCCCGCCAAGACTTCTAAATTTATGTAAGTTTTATTTTCGTTTTATGGCCGTTGTAGCATTGCTGTTGTTGCATTTCGCATGTGCGCTGCTCTGTTGCGTTTTTTCTATTTTTATCCTGACACACTCACACGCTCATCTGTTATTGTTGTTTCTACTATTTTGCATATTCGCTGCGCTTTTTTCTATTTTTTCCCAATACTCTTGTTATTTTTTTTTTTGCCTTGTTTATATTTCATTTCCAAATCAATGGGATTTTGCCATGGGAATTGGGTCGACGGGATATTGGGGGTATCCTTTTATGTATTGTGAGGTTTCACACACGTGCAAACAACGACAAAAGCGAGCTTTGCTTCATTAAAATTGCTTAAAATTTCTCTTTTTCTTTTATTTTTGTTGGCCAAATTCGCGCACTGGCGGCAATGTGTGTGCAAGGTGGATATTTCAATGGGTGGGGATTGGTCAATTTATTTTGTGGTTTTTAAACTGTGGCAGCCAGCGTTGCATATTTAACGGTTCACCTGCGGTTGTGCATGTGTGTGTGTGTTGCAATAAATAAAACGGTATTGAGGGAAATCAAATTTAAAGCACGTGCGTGCATGCAAACAAAATGGAAATAGTCCATTTTAAATCGAATTTATGCATTTTCACAAGTTTAATGCGATTTTCCTTTGAAATCGAAGAAGCTTCAAAGTAGTCAAGGAAATCTAAGAGGATTTTACTATATCTCAAAGAAAATATAATTTTCAGAGGCTATAAAAAAAGTATAAAGTTGTGGCAAGATTTATCTGCAAAGTTTTTACGAAGATTTAATTTATTTTTCAAAATTTTAATTCGTAAAAAAGATTTAAAAGATATTAAAACTTAAACACAATTGTTTGATAAGCAGAATAGTAAATAAAACTCTATCTATCTCGCTTGCACTTGTTTTCGTTGGTTCGAGTCCCAGCTGGAATACACAAAATAAATTATTTTTCATATTTTTGTAAGGTTTTTTGGAGTAGTATAATTCACGTGTTCTAAATTTTAAATTATAATAATTAAAAAATTTTTTAATTTTAACAATTTAAAATGACAAATAATTAAAACTTTAAATATACACGCTTGGCTTGTTTATTTTATGAAAACTCCAAAAATCTCAGCAAACATCATTTTGCTAGATTTTTGTATGCCATAATTTTGGAAATCAAAGCAATATGGCTGGGGCGAAATGATTGTGACAGTGAGTCGGCCATTTCGCTCTAACAAATTGGCAATACGAGTTGAAATCGATTGGAAGTGGGCCTAAAAGCGATCTAAAGTGGACGCGACGCTCTTGTGTTCCTCTTGGCCCACGCACATGAGATATAGACAGTGGAACAGACATGCGATAAATCGCCGCTGATATTTATAGAGGAGTTTAGTTCAACGACACACCCAGCAAATCAAGAAAAACCCAAAGCAAAATAAAAACAAAACACGAGAATCGGGGCTAAGTTGCTGATGACCTTGCGATACCCTTCCATGCGGGCTAAGATCTCCCAGTTTGCCATTGGCATCGATTAATTTATGGACAGGCTCAGGGCCTACTTTCCACTGGTAGTGGATGGACTCGAGGGAAGGGAAGCCAAGGAAGGGGGAGCGACCCAATGGCGAAGGACATAGATATCTGCAAGCACGTACAGCCACTGACAGACATCAGAGTAGCATTGATATTGAATTACAAAAATAATTAAATTAAATAATAAATATATGTATAAAAAAAAATATATATATTTTTTAATATATATATTATATTTTATATATATACATTTTATTTATATTTATACATATATTTTTGACGCTATAAATTTAATTCTTATAATTATTTTTGTAAAAGAAAGTAAATCTTCAAGTTTTAGCAATCCTAAATCGTATTAGAAATATTATTATTATTTTTTTTAATTTAAAAAATGATAATGTCTAACATTTAATTTATTCAGATTATTTTGGTCATGTTCGTGAGATGTTTGATGTGCTCTTTAAAAGACTAGTCTGTAAAGACTGTATATTTCCTACATGAAAATTATTATAGAGATCTCATTTTCGATACACCTAATATATGGTTTATTTTATTTATGTATATTATTAATTAATTCATTTAAATATATATTTTTTTATATTTCTCTGCGTGCACGCAACTTTGGCCGTGTCATCATCAGGCAATATTCAAGACATTTTATAGTACGCGCGTGTCCATCGATAAGCAGCAGCCCTTCCCGATTTCTCGCTGCTTCTCATTCACGTTCTCGCTCTTCCTATCGTTCTCGCTGCTTGTGTGTCCTATGGCATTGAAAATGTCGTAAAACGTCAGGCACAACGAGTGCAGATGCGAGACATCAACATCGTAAATCGGTAACAAATTGAAAGGCAACCAAAAACCAACTTGGCCAACAAAAACAAATAAAATGAAATTAGAAAATAAACTGAGTGTCCGGCTTTAAAGTAAGAATGCTGCAAATAAAAGAAGGGAATTTTTAAGCCTAAGATTAAGTACAATGACCTTGGACTTTTTATCAACCTTCAATTAATTAAGAGTACTAGTTGCTCGATTTTATTCAAGCTCTTTTCTCCCAGATTTAACCCAAAAAACGCTAGAGACAGCTGCTTATCCGACTGAATTCTTGTATTTTTAGAAGGGATAAATAAACAAGAGGCACACTTTTAACGGCTATAATTACCCCTCATGCTGCATATTAAACATTTCTAAACATAGAATCCATATGAAGAGCTTTAAAAAATATATAAAACCTCAAAGAACTTGAGCATTTCAATTACAATTAATATTTGGAATATGCAACTCAGATCATAACGGAAACTAAACAAATATGTGACACTATTTAAATAGTTTCTTAACATCACCGAGGCATGTTTAGTTAAGGCCTATTTTTTTTTTTTATGGCTGACAACGAAACGATCACCAGAAAACATATGTAATAGCCTTTCCCAACCTCCCCCACACCTTCATCAATTTCGGCATTTTATTCTGTGCGTTCATCGCTTTGATTTCGGTTCGTTCGATTTAAAATAGTTTATTTATAGAGCGACCGACTATGGGTGACAAAGCGCCATGGGCCCCCACATACATACGGCCATACTTGTACATTTACCTTAATCATTTTTGGCAAGTTGAAGAGCCCATTTGGTAATCCAGTTCTTCGATCTGTGATCCACGCACAATCGATAAATCAATCGAGCCGGAATGCCAACAGGTGGAGGGATTTGGAGCTGCTGACAGCGAGAAGGAGCAGCGAGAGCGAGAGTCCAAAAAAGGCAACTAGTGGGGGATATATAGAAAAAAAAAGAACTGCTATAAAATTGCCGCTAATCAAAAGCTGCACGAATATTGTGAAATGTTGCGGCAGGTGGGCGACTTTTTGGTGGGGCGGAGGGGCGGAAAAAAGTGCCAGCAGCAATAACTAATCAAAACCGAGTGACGATGGCCAAAAGGGGGGCGGGAAGTTCGGTTTAGGTCTACGGATTGTAAACTTGGTCCTTACGCTCGCACATGGAACATGGCAGCAGCTGCAGACACATTCAACCGTTGCTGTTGCCGTTGCCGCCGTTAGAATTCATTTTAAATTGAGAAAAATCGCTGCTTCACTGGCACGAAATCACGAAAAGTTTTAATTATTTTCTAACAGGCGAACACACACGCAGGAAAGGAAAAAAAAAAAAACACACAAAGAGAAAAAACCCCACACAGTGGCAGAGCAAGTGGGAGAAAGGAGAAGTGTTGCCCCGGGCATTTCAGTTTCAGCCAACAGTTTGTTACCCACTTTTGTGTGTGTTTCATAAAAAGGATAAATCTAGCAAAAAGTTGTGTAACGGAAGTTTTATGCTATCAGTTGCATCTTTAAACGAATTAAGTTATTTTGATTATATAAAACAAGAATCCTTTTCATTTGAAGAAATTTAAATTTTTGTAAGGATATTTGTCTAAAACGAAAAGAAACGAAAAAAAACGTTGACCTGGAATTGTCAACACCCAGAATGTTGATGGGTGACTGTGGAATTTCGGCACGTCTTGGGCGAAGGAGATCCATGGGAAAATGGACCTGCAAAATTGTGTCCTGCGGTCTCCTATCCACTTCCGCAGCGGAGAGGGAAATTAAATACGTTAAATAACCTATATAACCTATATACATGAACGTGCTGGCACACGTACACACGCTCGCACACTCCCACACACGAACACATTCCCACGGCAATTTGTGGTCATTTCCTTTTTCATCAGCTGCGGCAATAATTCCTTGGTCCTCTTTTCATCTCCTGCCTCCTCTTCAGCATCTCGTTCTTTTTCCTCCCTTTTTGCCTCTTCTTCTTTGGGGCTGTTTTCTTTGGTTCGCTTTTGTTTACCGTTAGCTCTCTGCAATTGCGGTACGTGCAGATGTCCTGGCTACCTACGTGCGTGGAAGCGAGACGGTCAGCGGCCGAGGGCAGTGGCCCAGAGCGAGACGGTGCGCTAGCTACTACCGTAGGCAGCAGCCTTGCATAAATATTTTGTAGCTCGCTTTTCGACAAATATTTTGCCACAAGGAAGAAAACGAAGCGAGGAAAAGAAGACGAAGAAGAGAAAGAAGAAGGAAGAAATTCAACCATACTCTTAAATTAAGTCTGGAAAGGACTCGAGAAACCTCTAATGAAATATTAATGTCGTGCCCAAGTGCTTAAGACATAGCAGTGAAATAGATAAAGTAACCCAAAGCGAACTCAAATAAATTTTAAGTACATTTTAAAATTGCATTATTTAACATAGAACGTTTATTTTAAACAATAAAATAACTTATACTTGGGTCTTAAAACCCTTTAAAAGTGCCTAAAGGTAGGCAATGCATTTTTTTAGTGTGCATTTGATGTATAATTTTATAGCCTAGTTTTTGAACTCTTTTTAGTGTTTATAAAAATCCTAGTGATTCTGTAGTATTGTAATTTTGTAGTAAATCAAATAAGAGACCAAATTTTGAAGAAATTGCCAGCTTATCTCCCTTGAACGATTTTTGTCATGGTTTGTAGCTAGGAAAATAGATAGTATAAGAAGTCCATAACATGTTTTCTAAAAAAACCTAAAATCGGTGTACAAAAAAAGCAAGTTGCTCAAGAGTTGTGGTTTAACGTGAATCGCACTCCCACAATCTCTTTCACTAACTGATTAAAGCTTAAAACCGAACTGAATTCAAATGAAATACATAAATTTTGGAATGCAATTTGGTAGTTCATGCGGAATAATGCTCTTAGGACTCCGCATATGCTATCTCCCTCCGATCGGCTGATGTGTGTGTGTGTGTGTGCGTGCTTCTGCATGCGAGGACATGTGGTTGCATGTGCATGAGCCAAAATGAATGACAAACTTTTGTGCGAGCGGGACAGGAGCATGTCTCTGGGGCATTTGCATAAATATTGCCTCTGCTTTGGCCTCTTCCTCCGTTCCACCATTTCTCCGTTCTTCTCCTCCTCGCTTCCTCTCCTGCTCAGCTATCTCTGTCGCACTTGAGAGCTCTAGAGCTGCGTGTGGCGGCGGCGTCGGTGGCCGCTAGGTGGCGCTGTAATCAACTGTGTCAAAATGCCAGCGCAGAAAGTCAAAAGTCGTCGCTGTCAAGTGAAGAAAAGGGCAGAAAAGGCCAGAAGGAGGTGGCAAGAGAGGTGGGGCGTGAAGGCAAGTCAAATTTTAAACACACACTAGACACACACACACACACGTCGCCCCTCGGTCTCCCAGTCAAATTTCAAGGCACCTGCCCAGCATCAGACTTTTTGTAAATTGAGGTTAAAACCGAAGCAAAAGCCAAAGAGGAAAAAAAAAACGAACGCACAAAGAGGCAGAAAAAGGAAACAAGAAAAGCAAAAAACTGTCAACTTGACAAGCACGTATGTATGTGTGTGTGTCTGTACAAGCACATAGGTGCCTCTGTCGTCCCATCTCTCTTCCACCCACCGTTGAAAGGTAGCCGGAGATGTGTAAAGCGCTGTCTCCGTCTCGCTCTCTGTCATCTGTCTTCTTACAAATTCTTTTTTTTTTTTTTGCAATGCCTCGCTTTGCTTTTGTTCTTGTAATTGACACTTAAACTCGAAATTTGACGCAAATTGCTATAACACAATGAAAAATAGAAAAAATACCCATCTAGAACCCAACGACCAACTTGATACTCTTTAAAAATAAAAGTGGCTTTTTGATAAGCTGTTGAAATAGGTTATTTTTTAAAAAAAGTTCTTCATTTGCAGAACTTATATTTTCTCAACTTGAAACAGTAGAGCTAATTTTAAGCTTTAAACCAATATACAACACATAAATTCTGTGTTGGATAATTGAGGGTTTATCCTACTTTAAATGTGTATCTGCTATTCGTTTGTGTTTTTAAATATATTCTCAAAATGTATCTTTAAGCTAAGGGAGGGCAAATGAAACAGTTAATGTGAGTTCCCAGAGTTGATTCTGTTTTTCCCATGTAACGTTGCCACCCATTTGTACCCTGGCAGCCAGTGCTGAAGAGTCCTGCAACTGTAATCAAGGCGAGCAGTGGCATGCAGTTGAAGTGCTGCATGCGGAAGTCTCTGCCGCGTCTCAGCCCAGGATTAAATCCTTGCTTGCTTGCGTCATAACCGCGCTCCTTAACTATGCTCCATCTCGCTTGTGCCTCTTGTATGGGCACACCGAGAGGAATTTATGGATTTTATTTAATTAAAATTAAATATAATTATAAATTTAGGATAGCTAGGAGTTTAGCTCATATATGTCTAGTATCTTTTATCTAAAACTATTTATTCTTTAGTATGACGCCAAGTTATATTCAAAATAAATTAAAAAAATTACATTTAAATAAATTTAATGAAAAAAACCTTCGACTCCCGGGTATTTCAGAGGCCAAGGCTTTCTATCATTCTTGTTGTTTGCTTGTTACCATTACTTTTCTCAGTGCACATACTCCCCTGTGTACACACACTCACTCGCTCGCCACCTGTACATAATGAATTGTAATTTGAACAGACGCGCAGAACTGAATGCGAGAGCTGCGAGCATGAGTGTGAGTGCGTGCCATGTGTGCGTGTGTTTGTGTGTGTGTGTGTGTGTCGGCTATTAACTTAAATTACGTAGCATACTTTTGTGCGTCGCCTGCGGATTTAACGGCTGCCTTTCACACACACACACACGTACATCGCACAAAGGCAGCGCATTAAAGTCGGCAAACTCACTCACACACACACACACACACGACGAAGAAGAAACAAAAAAATAAAATAAAATGTAAAAGGAAATATATATAAAAAAACAGGAGAGAAGAGAACAGATTTATTGTTGGATGCACACCGCCACCAGGTTTTAGTGCTGCCTTGATTAAGGCCAACAAACATTTCTCACTCAGCGACATTTGCATAGTTATGGTTGTCATTTAACACATGTAATATATGCCTGCCTTCCAAATGGATTTCGACAGCAACACGACAGCACACACACAACATAGCTTAGTAGCACGAGGGCGAAATCAGAGATATCACAGATAATTTGACAAAAATTCGGATTGTTTTTAATTTATGCAAGGCCCTCTTTAGTTGGCCAAATTGTTTAGACATGCAAAATAAATGTTTACAGGTGAAAATCAGTGTGGCCAATAAAATGAATGTCATGTTGTGTGTGTGTGTTGGTGCGCGTTTGCGGTTATGGGGAAACAGGTGTCAGAACCGGAAGCGGAAACAAAGTTCGCACTTAGCTTCCACCAACAACAACAAGAACAACAGAAAAAAAACAAAGCCTGTATCCAGCGTTACTAATTCATATGCGATTAGCCCAACGGATTAGGGGTTGGACAGGTGGCAAAAGGGTTGCGGTTTTCTACCAGTGTTGCAGTGCCGAAAACCGAAACCCCAAAAACAAAACCGCAAAATGCAGCACAAAACAGGGTGTGGGAAAAAGTGTGATTTACATGAACATTTTTGCAAAAAAAAAAAACTGTCATTTACCTTGGCTGTATTTAATGTACACAGATTAAATTTTAAAACTAAAAATAATATTTTTTACTAAAAAATATAATTTACAAGGAAATAAAATCGATTTTAAAATCGATTAATCTATCTAATCTATTTTTTTAATTAATTTTAATTTTTTGTTTATTATACTTTTCTGATTTTTTTTTTGAAAACTTTTACTTGTAAACAGTGCCATATTTTTCTCGCATTCAATTCAATTTTGGAAAAGACAAATACTTTTTAATTATTTATTTATGCATATGGGCAAGTGGACGCCGCGTCTGCCCTCATTAACAAAACAAATGAAAAGGGGGCAGGTGGTTGGGTGGTTGGGGGGCCCCATTCACAGGCAGTTCAGTTGACGCAGTTGTCAGACAGCTTGGCGCTGTGTGTGCGTGCGACCTTCGCTGGCGGCCACAATGGGGGCGGTATGTCAACCCGCAGCAGCAGCAGCACCAGCTTCCGCCACGTCCTTGCCCAATACGCAAGTTGCGTATACGCAGCGTGGTCGCTGTCGTTCCATCTCCTGCTTCCACTCCTGTTCCTGCTCCTTAACCGTTTCTTCCTTTTCCGCCTCGAGCCGAAAATGGAATGACAGGCAAAGTGAAAAAATGGCAAGAGGCCCAAGCGAGCATTAAGGGATAAGCTCGCTGTGAATATGTTAATTGTGCCGCCATTGTATGAGTGTGTGTGCACAGTGAAAAACAAGAAAGAAAAGAAAAAAAAGATAATCATTAGATTCGAGTAAATAAAACAATATTTAAAATGTAAATTTTTTTTATTAAAAAAATAAACTTCAGTTGCTAATTCAACTTAATTTCGACACTATAAAAAATAATTAAATATATAAACCCAACTGATTATAAT
This sequence comes from Drosophila bocki, assembly GCA_008042715.1. Classification (NCBI taxonomy): domain Eukaryota; kingdom Metazoa; phylum Arthropoda; class Insecta; order Diptera; family Drosophilidae; genus Drosophila; species Drosophila bocki. Next base: position 51,352 of record VNJY01001549.1, on the reverse strand, counting down.
TTTCTTTTGTGTATCCCGGGGACGTGGGGCGGTGGTTGTGGTGGCGGCACACAAGAAGGGTCCATAAGGGGACAGACAAACTGCTGACAATGGAAATGTATTATAATTGGAGAGGGAGACAATTTCGTTAGAGATTGATGATGCCTTTGTGGGTAAGCGCTATTCCTAAGTGGATAAAAAGCTGAATTATCGATATTTGCTATGGCCAAGCATTGTGTGTATTATGCATGGAATATGTTTGAGCATAAAGAAATATATATGTGGTTTAGTATATGTATTAAATCTAATCTGCCATGATAACCCTTTTTGTTTGAAAGCGGTTTCAGTTGCGCTTGGCAGAGGATGAAAAGTATTTTATTTACTTTATTCACTTCTTTCTTTAAAATAAGTTGAATACTATATATTTAGTAAACAATGTATTATAGTTTATTTAATTGATGTTAAAAGTATATTAGTTAATCGAGAGTATCGATTAACTCGATAAATTGAGTGGATTTCTATTATAAATCAGTTATCGAAGCGAATGCAAATTCTATTTGTAAAAACTAATCCCCAATCGATATTTTCGACAATTAAAATTAAACAGTAATCACTCCTTTCCATATTCCTCGTCTTTAACACAAACTCAGGGGCCGTATGCCCATTAAAATCCTGGCCACATTATCCCTCAGCACCGGATTCATGGTCCTCTGCTTCTCCAGACTCACTGGCTGAGCATGTGCCTGCGACAGTTGATAGAGATCGGCATAGTACTCCATTCCCGGTATCCCCACGGCATTGAAGCTCGCCGATACCTCAGTGCAATCAATAATCGAGGTCTTGAGCGGTGTGACCAGTAGCGTAGAGTAGTACGGCACCTTCTTGCCCTCGATCAGTTCACGGATGAGGAGTACGGCCGTACGGGAGCCGGCCAGAAGATTCCAACGCGACCAACTAAAGTTATGCGATTGTGCCAGGGTCGAGAGGCAGGCATAGCAGTGCATCTCCATCACATAGTTCTTCTCGCAGGAACCTTCCGTATAGCAGAAGGCATCCTCGTCCGGAAATATGTCCACGGCGGACAGGATGAGTGTGGCCTTGAGCTCGGCCAGCGATAGGGTCTTGCCAATCATATCGGTAATGACCTGAGTGCTGCCACCCTGAAAGTTATTCACCGTATAGCCCGACTCCGTTATGGTCATGTCCAAGCTAATCAGCGAGGCTGTGAAGCTAAACAGGATGGTACCGGGACTGAAAAGCACCCAAAAAGTTACTTATTATATATTCAATTATAATATATATACGCACTTTTTCATATCTGGTCTTAGGTCCCAAGTTTGGTACGGCATATTGCTGTATTTGTTCAAGGCAAAGCCAAAGATTCCTGACATTAGGAAAGGGTTTAGGGTTTCCTAAGCTTTTAATTGCTTCTCTTGCTAAAAGTTCTTACCCAGTCTTCCGGTTCGAAACTGTATAGAGAGTTTGTCCTCGTTAAACTTGGTGTCGTGGACATCGCGGGTACTCCATTTGCCCTGGGTTATGGCCGCCGTGCTGCTGAGTTTCTTTCGGCTGTGTTTCACAAAAAGTTATGATAATTGTAAGAAATATCTGTCGATAAATATTTATAAAATGATTTATTTAATTTCCTAAAATTTAAAATGGTTTTTTCCCCTATTAAATTCCTGTTAAATTACAAAATGTTTTAAGTATTTAATAGGAAAGTAGGTCCTTGAACGTTCATTTACCCCAGGTGCTGCTCAATATTATGTATTTCAATTACACTCTGCCAGGGGATAATAGTGTCTCCCCCTCAATCAAGGGAATGCAAAACCCCGATCAATCAATCTGCCAATTAAGGACCTTATGTATATCCTACCTTTCGCTGTCAGTGGTGTCGCTGTGGCTCGAGGGACCAAGGAAATCGTGCAGGGTATTGGCCGCCGTGGAGGCTGCTCTTGCACCCTCGAGCAGCTCCACCAGGCTGTCCACATCCTCGTCATCATCTTCGCTGCTGTCAATGCTATTGGAGCGCTTGGCCGTGGCCTGGTCCGCATCCGTTTCCGTCGGCAGCTGGGAGTCCTTTACAAAGGAGATGCCCGTGTAATAGGCAAAGGCAGCGGCTGCCGTTGCTGGCTGAAGGACATCCACCAGCTCCTGGCTGAGCGGCTGAATGTCTTCGGAAAGATTGCCATCGCCCAGAACTGCTGAATCCTTTTCCCCTGATTTAATTGGTTTATCACTAACCTTCCAGGACCTTTTGACACTACTCACCTGCCGCCTCACTCGATCGCGAGCCCGTGGGCGATAGCTGCTCTGATATCTGCTGGATGAGCTCCTCCTGCTGATCCCTAGGCAGCTGCAGCAGCCACAGCTTGTCCATGTCCTCGATGAGCTGCGAGAAAAGATAGCCCTGGTGGTGAGCTGGTCGTGGTGCCATTTGCCGGAACTTGAGCAGCTTATCGAAGCACAGCGGCGGAAACATCTCTGCCGGCTCCTCAGTGTCCAGGAACTCGGCTCCCAGTCCTGGTCTCGAGTTAAGATTCAGTTTGCTTGGTGTCACTAGCAGCAGGGGATCCTTCTCCGGCTGTCCCTGACCCAGTCGGATGTGCGTTTGCCGGGCCAGGAACATCACCTTTCGTTGCCTCAAGCCCGTGGTCTCCGAGGCTGGAGTGGTCTGCTCTAGTCGGACGCAAAATCCCTGCGGCAGCCGGGGCACCACAAAATCCTTGACCAAACCATACAAGTCCACATCGCTGGGTATGGCGCGGAGATCGAAGTCATTGATTTCATGTAGCACCTGCTGCGACTGCTCTGACTTCTGGGAGCGCATCCTTCGCGCAGGACACCGAGGTGAACTCTTCAAAGGACTAGGCTGGGCATGGGTGGATAGGGGTGTAGCCTCTGTGGGCGTGGCCGTTGTCCCAGCCGCCGTTCCACTCACAGCGCCCATGGCATCTGCCTCTGCATCCGCCTCGTTGGTAGAATGTTTCAACTCCGGTTTGACACCATCAGCCAGCTCCATCTCCAGGGTCTCCAGATTGGTCTCCCAGCGACAGGCCACCGGTGGCTCAAACCAAATCACGGAATCTGGAAGTCTATATAAAAATATAGATTTTTTATCTTTAGTTATAAAAGGAGGAAGGGATGAGACTTACTGCAAAGTGACCAAGGCCAGCTTGTCCAAAGCCGCTTCAATCATCCTCATCTCGGCCTCAATCTCCTCGGGCAGACGTCTTACTCCTGGCAGCACCGGAGGCGGTGGCTTGTAGGTCTGGTAGTATTCCTTGTGCACCAAACTATTTGCCGAGGTGACTGAAAAAAAGAAAAACATTAGAAATCTGGGATCAGCATCTAGGATGTAGTTCATAATGAACCCAACTGGTGCGTATGAAGGATCTGGCATTTAGCTGCTTATCCTGCTGTGGTGTCTCCAGGAAATCAATGCAGTAGACTCCACCAATGATGCGGTATTTGCGCAAATTGACATCCGTCTCCAGAATGCCATAGGCCTCCGGTCCTATGGCCCTTCGATGGGCCTTGCTCAGCTCATCCTCGTACTCGGCATAAAGTTTATCCACATCGTAGGTGCGTTCCCGCGGCGGCTGGGAGCTGGCCGAGTGCTGGTCCTGGGTGAGCTGCTCCAGCTCCGAGAGGGGTATATCCCGGCCACACTCGTCCAGCATGGCTTGAAGGATCTCCTTGCGTTTGCGCCACTCTCGCTTGGTTTGTCGGAGAATGTCTTTTGGGGAAGGAAATAATTTGAAAAAAATTACTGGGAACTTAAGTTTGAATAAGGATAAATCTAACTGTCTTTTGGGGGGAGAAAATATTTTAGAAAATTATAAAGAACTTCTAAATCTCACTGGCATTGGCAGAGCGAGCATGCTTCAGGCAGTAGCTGCTGCAGTAGTCACTAAAGTGATCATAGTTCAGCCAGAGTCCTCGCAAGGCTGAGCTTTGGAGATGCACTGTGGGCGGCAGGGATATCTGCATTTCGATGGTGGGAAAATCAATCTCATTGTGGGCCGATTGCTCTCCTATGCGGGCCTTGGGATTGACAGCACTGGGGCAAATGATAATTAATAATAATTAATTATCATAATTAATTATTGAATAAATCATCAATTTTAACCCACATTTGTGCATCCTTGGAGAAGGTCCACACGAAGCTCTGAAACACATCCGAGCTGTAGATGTGCTTGGAGACACCGGGTCTATCGATTCTGGTTGAGAAATTGGAAGATTAAGGGGGTGGGTAAAGTACAAAAAATTGTTCAAATGTTGTGTGATTATATGGTATTTAATTTATTAAGCTAACTTTAACCGTATCGCCACAACATTTTTTTTTGAAAAGTGGACACCGAATTAACCTTAACCCCATTTTAATGATTGCTTAGACTTCAAAGTCTTGTCCAACACACTCACTCCATATCCCTTTCGATGTGCGACATGGTCTTGTAGGTGAACTCATCCAGATGTTGCCTCAGATAGACCCGCATCTCAGTCTTGAGTTTTTTGAGATCAGCAGCCACATTAATGGAGCGCTGTTTGAAGGGCAACATCTCGTCCAGTTCGTTGAGGATCTTAAGTAAATAAAATTAATATTTATAAATAATAAATATATATATTTGTACCCCCAACTCACCCCTAGAACCTCCTTGATCCTTTGCGAATACACATCACCCAGTCGTCCTTGCTGCTGGCGCAAAGATATCCTTGTTAAATCAGGCACCTGGGCATCCTGGGTGAGCAGTGTCCGCTCGTCAGTGCGAAGCAGCCAGTTCCGTGACTCCAAATGACGCTTGGCTATGTCCGTATGCCACTGGTGGATGTACTTCCTCAGGTCACTGGGACTGGCGGCATTGGGTAGTCCATTGCAGCGCATAAACTTCTCCCAGTCGCGCTCGTGCCGCTCGCCATCCTTGATGGCCTCGATGGCCGTGCGGACGGCATCGAAGAAGAGCATGCTGTCCTTGAGCTGAGAGCGTCGTTTCCGGTTCTCGGCCACTTCCTGTTGCTGCCGATGCTTGGCCTGCTCCATCTCCAGTTTCTTGCGCTGGCGAGCCTCCTCCAGCTTCTTGAGTCTGCAGAGGATTTGGGGTTAGCTAGGATATGTAGTATATATATATTATTTATACCCACTTCTCCTTCTCCATTTCGATGCGCATGAGCTCGGCCTGCTCCGCCTCGAGGCGGGCCTTCTCCTTCTTCGAGAGCTTCTTCTTGGGCGGCTGTCCATGAAATTAGCATTATTGTCATCAATATGGTTATTAGCATCTGTCCTGGATAGTTTCACCTACCATGTTATCCTTCTAATCAAACCTGAGAAAAGGTACTGCTATTGATCCAACAGGAGTCGCGAGTCCTGGCAACCCAGGCAACTTGGTCTTGTTTTGTTTGTGTGTATGGTTTTGCCCGGGCAACTCAAGTGGCCAAAAGCAATCCTTTCAATCCTTTCTGGCCTGGCCATAATTTCCCTAATTAAATATTCAATGGCAGCTTAGCGCGCCGGCCCAAAATTGTTTACCGTGAGTCCCCCAAGTCGAGTTGCACGTGGCGGGAAACTATCCGGGCATCTGGACAGTTATCCGGGGGGTGACAAGGATAGCCAAGGATTCGCCGGGGTGGCTTGGGTCTGTGGGAATTCCACCTACAGCAGGGATTCCGGACGAAGTGAGAAGACAGCCTCGATGCCACAAGCACCTCTGGGAGTTGCGGCTGCCTAATCTGAGGAAGGCACTGAGCCGGATATTGAGCCAGGACGGGGAATGCCATCCGAAATGAAAAAAAAAAGGCGAAGTACTGGATTTATTTTGTTTTTGGCAAATTAAGAGTGCTTATTGAAGAGGGGAAAAATTGTGTATAAATATTAAGAAATATCTTAAAATAAAAATTAAAATAAATTTATAAGATTAAAATGAATTCAATATTTTTGCTTTAAATTAAAAATACAAATTATATACAATTTTTGGTAGTTAAAAGTACTTTCAAGGAGATCATGGTCACACTGGTTGATCATCTATCTATCTCTCTCTTTAGAGAGAAAAACCTTGCTTAATAAAATGTAAATATAAATTAAATTAAGAATTTAATTTAATTTAAATTGAAACTCTTAAAAAATATGATTGATTTGTTTGAAATTCGATATCCCCCGATTTCAATTAGTGATTCCTTCGCTCATTAATCACTGCCAAACGTTTCAATTTATTGCAATTATTTATTTTCTTGCATTATTTCTTCTCGTTTTATCAATTAATAATTAAAATATTTGTCATGACAACGAATGGCTGTTATTAATAGCTGTGAAATTTTCACGCTGCTTTGATTCCCGTAGGAATTTTAGCTTTTTATATTCATTTTATTGATTTCCCACGGTATTTTCTTTTTTTTTTTCCTCTCTATTTTTTTTTTTTGATTCTTCTTAAACCTTGTTTTCATTTTCCCCTATCCTTCGGCTCGATTTAAGCATTTTATTTTCCTCTTTTCCCAAGTTGACTGCCGCAAGCCCTCCCCTTGGCCCCCTTTGGACCATGTGAGGCCAAAGAGTCCTGGCCAAGTCTGTGTCTTGGGTTTCCGCAGGTGTCAAGGTGACAACGTCGCTTAATTACCGGCCCATTTAAATTTTTAGCCCTGGCTAATTGCAAAGTTATCACATTAAATGGGGCCCAAAAAGGGTTAAGCAACTTGAAGATTTTATATATATTTAGAAGCATATGCTTTGGGTTAATGTAAAAATATTATAAATATATATTTTATATTATAAATATTTTAGGAAATTCTGCAAGATTGTTTGCAACTCAAATGCTTATTTTATTAGATAAACAGAAAGGAAACTTCAAATTTCTTACTAAAATTAGAATACCAGCAAGGGCTTGAAAATAAATGAAATATTTTAATAAAGTTTTTTAATGAAGATCTGCTTAATACATATATCTTTATATATGAAATGTACTTCAGTTAATTTCTTACATTCCTTTCATTCTCCTCTTTAATTTCGCTTTCCTCTTGCATTTTATTATCTCCTCTCCTGCTATTTTTTTTTTATACATTTTATCTCCTCTCCCAGGTGCCTTATTTCGTTTTGTTTGGATATTTATGGTGGCTGCCCCCGGGAGAGCATTGAGGGGCAGAGCCAGAGGCCACAGGACATGCCGTATAATCCCTTCCCTCTCTCCAAACAGGTGCTTCTCCCTCCCCTGGATTATAATGTGATATAATTTGTGTAAATAATACAGATTGTGACAGTGCCCAGAGAGACTCGGGGCGTAATTAGTTTAAATTGGTTGCGGGGAAGTTGGCACAAAATAGTAAATGGAAAATGGAGAATGCAAAATGGAGAATGTCAAATGACACAGTGAAGAAATGGTGGGATTTGTGCCAGATGCACAATAAAAATTTATCATACGCACCGTTGACGTTGACAGATCGTCAAGCTGAAGCGACTGGCGACAAACTGCAACAAAAACGATAAAAAGTGTGAGCTTAGAAACTATTCCAGCCAGTGATGAGTCATTATTCTGGCTCAAAAATCTAGAAAGAACTCTGAAAAGATCAAATAAAATATGTTGAAATGTATATAACCTTCTCTTAAGGAGAGAAATTAAAGTTAATTTGGTGCCAAACGGGACACTTTTCAAAAATTTGTTGAAGCGAAGCGGCTAAAGTTAGTTTAATAAATTAATTATCATAAAATAACACAACATTTTAAAAATGTTACAAAATGTACATCAGGGTAAATCCTTGCCAGCACTGGCATACAGCTCATACCCATCGTCATCCTCATCCCCATCCCCATCTGAGCTGTGCATCCTTTCTCTCCTTTCCATCTCCGGCTGAATGCCACACGCTCGAGTGAACTCTGCAATCTGACAGAAATTGGTGAATGGCGAATGGTTAAATGCTTCGTGTTGCAAATGCAACTGCAGCTCAAGCGGAAGCTTTTGCCGGAGAGTTGCCTTTGTTTAACCCCATCCATGATGCCTAGATGATGATGACGATGATACGCATTGTCTGTCTGCCTTTTCACTCGCTTTGTCTTCCGTCTCGGGTGTGAAAAGACGCCTTCTGAATGCTAAATTACTTATAACACGAGCTGCAATCGTCCTTGCACACACAGATTAGCTTTTGAGTGAAATATACAAACAGTATCAGGAATATATAACCTATACATGTGGTGTTTATTATATTTATCTTTTGCAAAGCAATTAAATCATAAAAAATTGCATTTTTTTTAAACGTTTATTTCCGTTGTAAAAGTAAATGTAAGCCATTCATTTGCTTGTTAAAACACAGCTGGATATCCTCTGTTTTTTTTTTTTTGCAATTTTATAATTATGGATGTCTGGATGTACATATTTCTGGGGCTATCACTGGTGTCCAACTGGGCGAGAATGATTCCGGTTATGGCACATCAGGGGGGAGGGCCCCGGAACGAGGCACTCGGGCTGCGGATGAGGCCGATGATGGAGGGTGTGATTCGAGGTGGAATGCTTTCTTAATGTGCTCGATGCGACGTTGATGGCATTGCAAATGTGCACACGCTCGGGTCCCCAAAACCTATGGCAATGTGGCAGACTAAAAGCACTGAGAAAAATAACAAAAATTAATAAATATATAAATTGAAATATAATTATAATATATTAAACAGAGAAGGATACTAATTATCAATCAAAATAAGAAATACATTTTAAATATTAATTACGTTAATCTCGTTTTTAAAAATATATTTTTTTTTCTTTGTGTATTTTGCATCAAGTACTTAGCAGACTGACAGAATCGGACAACCTCCTGGCCCTCCTCCGATTTTCTCACGTTTTCCACCCTCATGTTCCTCATGTTCGATGTCAGATTTGGAAGACTGTAGTCTGCTGAAGGAAAATGGCATGGAGAATGGGTGGCCATGCCCACCACGTTCTCGTCTTTGAACACTGAAAATTGCAAATATATTGGGACATTCCCATAAGCTAAATGATGATTCCCATTTGGAGATGATCAACCGAATTGTTGACATAATTGAACCAATGGAGTGCTTTGTTTTGGCATCTTTGGGGGCATTCAATGAGAAGCATATGTACATATGCTAATGGCTTTTGGGGGGGAAAAGTCAGACGAGAACCGAGTGTTTTTGTATTAAATTGTGTAAATTATGGCATTTGCCATGTCTTCTTATTTGGTTTAGAGCTAAATAAAGAAAGACTACCTATATACACCTCCGATTTGTATCGGATTTAAATTATAAATTATAAATCTTAAAGAAAAACAGTACCGTTTTCAAAAGAGATCGCTTTCTGGCAATAGGTCTGCCCACTTGTTTCGATTCTTTGACAGCTGGACTGCCCACTTGTTGTGTTGCCACTAACAAAGAAACGGGTTTCCGGTTTCCGTTGTTCTATATATACACATTAAATTTTAAATTTAAAGAAACTAATAATTAATAATTTAATATAATAAATCTAATAATTTTTATATATTTTTCTCTTATTTTTTCAGCTATTTCTGTGAACGTAAATTCCCATATCGTCGTTTAATCGCCTTCCTGCCCTATGCACTATATCAACAACAACAACTACACTTACTACCACAACAACAACAACAAGAAAAAGTCAACCCAAAAGCAATCATTAAAAAGCAAATACCAAGCAAAAGTTGTAAATTGGAACAAATGTTTTACATACCTACGGTTAAATTGTAAATAAATTTGTATAAAGAAATTGAGAATACCCGAAAAAAAAGAAAACTTACAAATTATAATAACAATAACATTATATTAAATATAATGATATAATAATTAGGCTTTTTTTCCAAAAACCAACTCTTCGTCCGTTTTATTCGTTCATATAAAATGATTATGTAATAATAATTCGAAATCACTTTCAAAAACACGGGTTCCGAGTATCGAAAATAGTCGTACTGATTGATCGACTATCGACTATCGCCGCAATCGGAACCATTAATCGGTCAAAGAATCAATTTGACAGTAATCCTTTTGGCCAGCAAAATTTAGCTAGAAGACAAAATATACAAGAAGAGCAATTTTTTGCATACAAAATTGAATGAGAAAAACAAGAAATAAATTTAGAAAAAACAAATAAATAAAAAAAAGTCAACAACAAGAAAATACCAAGCAAGCGCAGAGACCCAACAATAATTAGCATTAAAAATTGGTTAACAAACGCAACACCCCAGAGAAGGCTTGAAGGGAAGAGGATAAGTTGTACGCCCATTGTGATTATTAATTTTAGACATTAGGCCAAGAAACCAAACCAAGCAAAAAAAAAATAATACCAGAGAATATTGTGAATGAATACTGGAACAACAGCAGCCAAAAATCGACCAAGAGCTAAGCCAGAGCGAGAGGATATCGCAACCCAAAAAAGCAACATTAGCCGCCCAAAGGAACTAGAAAGCATTCTTAGCCGAGAAACTCTTAGTTCGATTCCATCCAAAACAAAAATAAAAGGAAAAATCGAAAAGGGAAAGAGTAAAGGGAATCCATTGATGCGACTGAAAAAAATATCAAAAACAACGACAGCTCTCAGATCTGTAAATCTCAAACTATAGGTTTCTCCTTCTTCGAATCGCGAGTGCTTAACCGCTTCCGTTTCCGTTTCCGCGTCATTTTCGGTTTCGAGTTCAAGTTCGACAGCCGCCAGGATGACGATGTGGCAGAGTGGCGGCATGGGAGGCCATGGCTCCCAAAACAATCCATGGATGAAGCTGATGGGCATCGTGCACAAGGAGCGACGCCACACGGACAATGTCCAGAGTCAGTCCGGTTCCAACGAGCGCAACCTCAACCAGTGAGTATTCAAGAAAGCAATATATTAGTGGAAACTATTATAGCAAAAGCCACAAGTATTAAGAGAGGAAATATTTTTAAAAATATATATATATGTGAGAGAAACTATTTATACTATTTTTTATCAAGTAAAAGGACCGTAACATCCTTCTTTTTCCATTTTGTCTTAGCCCTAAGTGGCAAAGCAACAAGCGGAAATGGATATGTGGAAGGGGAAGGACAAACAACTAGTGATAAGTGTGCGGCCACATCCACTCTAGGTTTTCTCTCTTTTTTTTTTTTTTTGAGACTTCCTTTGGGGCTCAATAAGCGTAATTCTGCATAGTTATGCGACGGAATCGGGGGCTTAACTGGGCTCTGGCAGCAAGGATATGCGACGCTGCTTGCGCAGGAAAGTATGCGGCGCTTTTTTCCTGTTCCTCCACCTACTCCTCCTCGCCACCGAATGTCGAATGTGGATGCCATGTTATGCATATTGGTCGTAAAACATGCGCCAACTGCGCAATTAAATGGCCCGCAATGCAAATGGAATGCCCAGGACATGGTCCTAGATTGGGCGGAGGCGAGTGCCTGGTAGAGTCATTTGCCACAAATCAACGCCGGCCACTATCCCTTGTCCACCTACATTTCTTGTTTCCTTTATTTTCGTTTGTGAAGCGTCCTGTGAATGATATATCCAAAGGGTGCTATCATTACCCAGTTCCCTGGGCTTTTAAATTGGCTATAAATGCGCTGGAGCATAAATGGATTTACACACATGCAGCTTGTTGCTCCGCTTTCCCTCCATCCCTTGGCTTCCATTTTCCATTTTCCATTTCCATGTTGCATGCAAATACAAGCCACTGCAGTGACACGCCCTAGAACCCAGAAAAAAAAAAAAAATACGCCCACATCGAACTCTCAGTCGAAACCATTTTCGACTTCCCTTCAACTTTTTGACGTGTGTTTGTGGCGTCCAAGGAAGCGAATTGCAAAATGCACTTCCGCCGGATGAGGAGCCCAGACGGAAGCTGTGTGAGATTGCAAGATGGCTGCCAGCAAAAATAAGTACCGCAATCTGATTGAAGCACCACCAGATGCTATATACTTGGCCATTCAAGTAGAAATTCGATATAAATATGGTTTTGCATTTATGTTTATGATTAAATATCATAAATAAAGTGCGAGGAGAACCGGAAAAGGAAGCTTAGAAAGCCGGAATTTTTGTAGCAATTTATATGCCCAAATTATACCATTTTTATACCATTTGTTGGAGGGTTACAAGAGTTGATTGTGGCTTATATTTTTTCTTCGAGTGGAAAAGTTTTATTTTATTCTAAGAGAATTTTCTAGAGACGAGATTACTTCGGTTTATTAAGGATCAACATGGTTATAAATAATAATATATAAATATAATAAATATGGTAGAGCTGGAAATAAAATCGATTCCTAGAATCGATTAATCAATTTTTTAAAATTATGCGATATATCGATACGTCAGTAAACTCTCGGAAAAGTTAAGTACAAAGTAGAACATTTTTTTGGATTTTTGGATTTTGGATTTCTTAATTATAATTTGTGCACTTTTAGGAGTCATATTTTCGTTTTTATATTTAAATTGATCGATAAATAAATATTAAAAAATTTATAAATAAAATGTAAAGAACCGTATATGGTATATTTAAATCGATGATGTAAATCCATAAATTATTTCATATCTTATGTCTTTTATGGGTCATCATTGCTTTTTGCAATTTACTTCTCAGTGCCAAAGTTTGTTCAGCTAAACTTTTCAATTGCTCTCCAGGACTCGATGGGATCCCACTCCCTCTGACTGCCGCTGCTCCCAGAACTTTATTCAAGCGGATTAATTGAACTAGTTCCCCAATTTGCCAACTAATGTGCTTTAGGATTCAGCTGGGTTCTGCGTTCTGCCAACATAAATTTACAAACACACACACACACACATGCACCCATGCACCCACAATGGAAAGCACTTGAATATGAAAGGATAATAATAATATTTTTATTTTATTATATTTTTAGTTTTTCTTTCTTTCTTCCGTTGCGGCAGCAGCATCAACGTATGGAGGGGTCAGGCAGGGGTTGGGCAGGACTTAAGTGCACTCAAGTGCCAAAGGGGGGGTGCACATGTGTGGGTGGGTGGGTGTATGTATGTGTGCAGTGTAACTGTAAATGCATGCAGCCGGTGTTGGAAAGTGCTCGCTAACTGTGCGATGATTTCGGGATTCAACCGGATTATTTTCGCCAAGTATATTTGAAAATTTATGTTCCAACTCTTTTGCCCTTTTGTCCTCTGCACTTTTCCCCTTTTCCACTTCCGTTTTTCTTTGGCTTTAGTACCTTGCACTTTCACTCGCAGCAACTTATGAATTATTTTATTGCCTCCCAAATGAATTTCAAATTGTTCATATACTTATGTGGTGGATTTCAAGGGCTTAAAGCGAATTTCGATAGAGCAGGGACTTTGCTGAAAATCTATTAGACGAAATAAGGGTCCTTGGGATCGGAGAGAACTTAATTTGATATTAATTAATTAAAAAAAAAAAATGTTACAAAATTTAATTTGCAATTTAAATTTAGCAATTGATCGTTTTTGTCAAGAGTTGGAAGAGTTATAAATTTTCTCGATTTTACTTTTCCCAAAAATTATCTGAAAAAATGATGGGTTTTCATTATTTTGAAAATTTGATAAAATATTACGTATACGCAGTGGAGTTATTTGTTTTTAAAATTTCAGAAAAACCAAACTAGTTTTAATTTGAAATCTGTATTAAAATGTAAACTATTATTTTTACTTACAATATATAATTTAATTATTAATTATATTTATTTTCTACTGTAAAATGATGTAGAAATATATTCTTAAAAATACCCAAAAAATCAAAAAAGTTGAGGAAATCCATTCTAGAAAAAATTCTCTTGAAGATAAAACCAGGAACATAACTATGTTAATTGTTTCAAAATTATATATCAACAAGCGACAATTTATTATTATTATTTTCAGCCTGAATAAAAACCCAGTAAAGGCCCAGAGGTATCACTATATTTATGATTTTGTTCAACAGTTTGATGGGCTGTTTTATTTATATATTTCTATATTTTATTTTATTTTTTGTGGAGTGGTGTGCATGCATAAATATATGGCGAAGGTCAGAGAAGCGAACATAAAAGGGTTGCTGTTGCTTCGGCTTGAATGGGCGTGGCAGAACCCCTTGTTTTGCCAGCCAGAATTTTGTTTGCCATTTTTACCTAGAGGCCCCCAGTCATTTCCTGCTCCCCTTACTTCTTCTGGGCGAGCAACAGTTGAACATTTGGAAATTTGCATAAATATCTACCCACAGCCCCGGGGGCGAAGCCCCTTTTATTGCCCCGCCCCCACTCCGCCGCCTTTCTTTCGTGAATTTATAGAAATGTGCACGACACTGTTTCCATTTGCCTGGGCAGTCGGGGCTCTTTGTTGCCCTTCAAAGGCATTTGGGTCCAACATGTTCATATGAATTCTTTATAAGCTTCTCTATGGCCATATACCCTTCTCTTTCTAAGCCCCATCTTTCCCTCTCTCTCTCGCTGAGTGAGTGTGTGTGTGTAATATTTATGCTGCGAAATGTTTGAAGTTGACGAAACCATCGACGTGGTTGTAATATTTAACGCCAACTCTGCTCTCCATTCACACACAAGGGAAAATGTCTATTTTTAAAACGGAAATGTTTTCAATTTCCTGAATAAAGAAAAGGCATTTCGAAGGCACTTTTCAATTCAAGAAAATTCCATTCAAATAATTCATAGAGCAGTCATCCTTGATCTTAAATAATGCAAAAGTAAATGTGTTAATATTCTAAGCAAATATTTATTTTTGTATAATTTTATGCATTATTAAGTCTTGATTTTTTATATCTCTCTGAGTGATTAATTATATATATATTTTTTTCTCCGTGTTCTCGTTTTTCCAGCTCTGCTCCCCCCTTTTCCTTTTTCCCGCCTCATCACCGGTGACTGAGCTATTTTGCATTGAAATTGAAATGTCCGCAGCTTTTGTTGGCCAAGTGAAAAGCATACGCTTCAACTGGGCCAAAAACACATTTACCTGTGTCTATATATAGAAATATATACCATGTACATGCTCTGTATATAGACAGACATCCTTATGGCCTTATCAGGCAGTTAGTTGCGGTGAAATTAATTGAAAATTTAAACACATTGAGCGAAATTAAAGCGTTGATAAAGTGCAACGTAAAGTCCCATGTAGATTTGTCAACGTCCAAGGCAGCTGGTATACAGGGTTCTGTATATATATATGTATATATGTATACACCGTTATCGGTGGGCAATTAATGGGATTATGCGGACAGCTTCCACTTGAGCCATCGATTTTAAGCGGGAAAAGGAAATTTTCACAGAATAAAGCTGTCCAATTTTGGCTGTTTTTCTTTAACGAAAGATATATGTATATATAATATAGATAAATATATATATAAAGAGTTTTATATACTTTAAGACATATGAATTTTTTAGTACATTTTAAACAGAGCTTGTCTTATTAGTAATTAATATTAAAATATCTTTAAAAGATTAAAAAGATCATTATGAGAAAGAACTGATAGTTTTGGAGAATTTCCCGTTTTATTATTATAAATTCTAGGTAATTTTCAATTATTAAATATAATTATATATTTTAGTTAATTTTCCAGAACAGATAACTTTTTATTTTTATTTTTTTAGTTTTATTTTTTATTATTAAATTTTATTTTAAATTCTAGGTATTATTTATTACTATTTTCCTGCACTGATTTATTTTATTTTATTTGTATTACTAATTATTATAAATTTATATATATCTTTTTTTAATTTTCCAGCTCTGTTACATTTCCATTTAATATTTAAAGTTCTTTGTTTTCTTCACTTAATTTTAATTAAATAATTTTGTCTTTCGATTACCGAAAGGATGGGCACCCTGTCATCGCGTTTTTCAGCTGTCATCGATTTCGGATTGCATGAGACACGTTAGTTAGTTACTTAACCCAGCCCAGGCCTGGTTATTCCATTTCCCGGCTACTTTAACCCATTAATTACCGCTGGTCGAAAACTTGGCCCGCACCTTTGTTGCCATAAATGAGTTATGGCCATGTTGCCAAATTTGTTACGAATTATGCAAGAAAATCTGTAAAAAAGGGCGAAAAAAAAGAAAATAAAAATAAAAAAGTAAATAAATAAAACTCTTAAATAAATTAAATAATTCACCAATAAAAAAACAAATATATATATTTTTTTTTAATTGTATAGCAAGTTTTAGGCCTAAGATTTTTCTCTTAATACCGCCTTTACGCTCTACCCATTTTTTGTCGGCGTCTTTGCCTTCTGTCTAATTACTGGCTATTCGTTTTGGCCAAGTTACTTGGCCTTATCAGCTGGCTAATGTCTGGCCCAGGTGGGTCTGCTCGAAATCGGGCCCTGCTCGACTTTACTGCCACACCCACCCACACGTAGCGAAAATTGCGACCCATTTGTTAGTCGGTCTGGCAAATCATTTTTCATTTGCCTGTTGAAATTTGCAGCACTTTGTCTGCCACCTGCCCGGCCACCTGCCCGGCCACCTGGCCAGCGGCCACCCCTGTTCTGCCCACTTTTCGGTAGGTGTCCTATTGAACTTTACTCAGGCGAAATTAATGAGCGCATGCGGGCATAACACGCGCCGTGAGGTCCACTCATTACCCTCGGCGGCACAGTGGTTCTTGAAATTGAAGATCCAAAGAGAACATTTTATGATATATATTTTATTTAAATTATGAATAGTTTTGTTTTTAAAAAATAATTGTCATAAACTCGGCTCTAGCTTGTCTTACTTTTGTTATGTTATGTTATGTTTCTCTCCAAATTGAATTGTTTTAAATAAAATCCTCAAACTTTTTTAAATACAAAACTGCAAAAATAATGCATTGTTTCTTATTAATTACCACTTTTTACCCACTGTGCGTGTTGCGGTGGGTCCGGTATCCTCCCAACGACGCCCACTGAAGTGCACCTGAGCGCGAAATGTGTCGGGGGATTCGGATTCTTCAGGATTCCTGGCAGTGACCACCCTTGTCGGGGATATATGTATACCCCTGTGATACGGGGAACCGGGAGAGCGAGTGACAGGAACAGCGGGGAGGAGGCGCGGCATGCGGTTTTATTGGCGACCATAAAACGCAAAGTGTCAAAGCGAAACGCTGCAAACTGTGGCAGCCAACGAGCTTGGGTAACATTTTGGCTTACATTTCAATTGGCACGGCCATAAAGAACGCTTCGAGCGGCACTCAAGATAGGCAGCGACGTTACCCTTTATGAAGAATATGGATTTTTGGCCGATTTTATTAGCCAATATCGTTGGCGGTTATCTTTGACTTTAATTTCGTAATGAAGGCGAAGAAGGAAGGTTTCTTTTTGAGTTTAAAATAAGTACTATATACTTATATATATATAATATTATATATGTATATTGTTATATTTTGTAGCAGCTTATTATTTATATAATTTTTGTTGTGCGCACAGTTTAATGGCTTTTATTGCATACTTTCAGGCGGTCAAACTATTGTTTTGAAAGCCCGGATTAGCAAATTGAATTTTAATTGTAGAAAATAAATAATAAACATAATATAATAATAATAGATATAGTTAAAATGTGACACAGTAAACAAATAATGAAAATGAAAATAAATAAATAAATGGTATTTATAAATTCTCTATTAAGCTATAGAATTAGGCTTAATCGGGGTGTTATTTAAGGGGTTTAATGTTATTATATTAATCATAAAATGGCCCGAGCCCTTTCTTTATTCTCTTAATTAAATTTATCTATGACTAATACTTGATACTGTCAAAAGAATGAACATCATTCGATTAAATAATATGCCAATTCCTGGTCCCAACTCAGGCAGCCCATTAACCCAGATTTTGATACAACTTTCGGTTGTGGTAATCCCCTCCTTTTTGCCATCCCTTAGGCTACTGTCTCTAGGCCGTGTCTCATTTGACCATTTGACTTTGATTTGTGTTGCAGAGTGCCCCCTCGAAAAGAAAAACAAGGAAGGAGAGGAATTTGTGCACAAAGGAAGCCAAAAACGAAACAGAAGGCGCTGAAAGACAATTCGTAGCACTCAATTAACGCATTTAAAAGTACAATGCATACGGGGTGCCAGAGGTCGGCACTTGTCGGGGTTTATTTCGAGACGAGACCGAGAGAAGTCGGTGCCCATTTGCCCGATGGCCGGCATTGTGCATCCGCCCCATTGTCTCTGGCACGCGGCAAGAGCCATCAGGGGCATTGTCTAACCCACAATGGATCCTTTTTGCCTCTGCTACAGCTTCTCCAGCTCCTTTCTCATCGTCTAAACAAACCTCCCAATCAACGAACGAGCTGCCAAACGGAAAATTGAAATGGGGGAACTCTGGCATGGACGGGATTAGAGAGGATTTACTATATATATATATACATACATATATCCCGGCAAGTCATTGCAATCAATTGATTGCCGGGCGAACCATTTGGATCCGAGTCCGAACTACCAGTTCTGCCTTTATTGATTTTGCAAGTCTCTTATAAAAGATTTTTGTAGGTTTTGACTTTCACAAAAATCGTTTAAATTTACAGATTAATATTAAAATTAAAGAATGCAGATTTATTTATCTATTAAAAACTAACTCAGAATCGCTTTCCAAATTGAAATTCTCTTCCAGAATTCACTCGTTAAGCTTATGACACCTCGAGTCCTCTATTTACGAGCGTTTAAGCCAAATTATTGCCTTCTCAAGTGATCCCTGGCGTTTGACGGAGTCATTCATTAAAGTTTCACTAGCCTTCGGCCTTGCCACCCCGTCCTGCTGGGTGGCTGGGTCACCACCTCCACTCATCACATCTGACACTGACGCCCTCCGGGTTTATTACGAGAAATAATTTAACGCATCAACGATTGGCAGCTTCGACCATGATTATTGCCTGGGACGTTGGCCCCTTGTAATTGCTATCACTGTCTCTGTCGCACTTCTATGCCTCTCTCGCTCTCTCTCACTTTCGCTTTTGTCCAGTCTTGGGAGAGGGTGAAGTTAACCTTCCAACACTGGCAAGGACCATTTAGTGTTGTAAATTCAGGCTATATTTGTATTTTCTTAAGTTGTATTTTTAAGTTTTATTATTTTTATACCCTTGCAGGGTATTATAATTTCAGTCAGAAGTTTGCAACGCAGTGAAGGAGACGTTTCCGACCCTATAAAGTATATATATTCTTGATCATCATCAACAGGGGAATCATTCTAGATATGTCAGGAAGAAATCGATTTTTTGCCCATTTTTGCAAAATTTTATAAGGGGTTACATCATTAAAATTAGCAAAAATGGCCAAAAATTTTAATTTTTTAAAATTTTAAATTTGGTATGCAGTTTTTTTAAATTAATAAAAACTAACACAAAACTGCTTTCCGAATCGAAATTAATGCATTTTTGGCTTAGTTATGATATATTTTAAATGTTGTCTGCAAGGGTATACAAACTTTGGCTGGCCAAAGTTAGCTTTCTTTCTTGTTTTATATTACTTTAAGCTTTATTTATGCTAATTTAAAAATTAAACAATATTAATTTAGTCTTAATACATTTTGTCTAATATTTCTATAGAATTTATAAACTCAAAAGGAATCTATACTTATAAGAGATTTATTAATGTAATATTTATAGATTTCTTAGCTTATTATACTAGTTATTTAATTAATTTTTAATGAATTTGTACGCTTTTTTATCCAATTGATTTAGTCATTTGTTGACCAGCACTGGCTACCGTTTTGCTCTGATAAGGAAAGCTTTGCTAAGCCATGAAATTGTATGGGTCTTTATGGCCCAGTGACCCGCTCACGTTGTTCATGTTAAAATTCCAAATTACATTTTGCATTTTGATTAAAACGTAAACAGTGACCTCCTCCGCTTATCCCCCCACCCCTCCTCTTATCGACTTTTCCCCCGGTTGGATCCGAGCACTCATTCCATTCCCCCCCAGGAGACACTGGATTCCTGATGCTCGTTTGCAATTTAATGAAGCAAACTGTTGCTAAACACAAGTGAAAAGGGGGAGGCTCGAGGGCCGTGGGGCGGGGTGGTTGGGAAAGTGGATAGCGGCTTAAGGAAAACCTTTTATTTGTGATTCATTTTTTTTATTTTTTTTTGAGGAAAATGTATTCAATTTAAATAAAGTATTTTATAAAACGAATAGAAATTAACAAAAACTGTATTTAAATCAATTATAGTATTATATTTAATATATTTATTATATTTATTTATTATATATATTATATTTATTAAATTTTTTACATTTATTTTATATTTTTAAAGGAAAATATGATTTTTATTTCAAAAGGCTCGAAGGACCAAAATGAGTTTTTGTAACTAATTTATTAATTATTTATTTATGCTTTAAATATATATTAAAAAAATATAAATATTCAATTAATTTTAATTTAATTCCCAAAAATAAAACAATAGTTAGCCCAATTTTTCTGCCAGTGCATCCAGTGGATTGGAGTGGAGTGGAGCGGACATGGCACCGCTCGAGCATGAAAATTGTTTGTCCACGGACTCCAGCGGATTCCGGCGGAATAAGACGCCAGAGAGGAGCAATCTAGCGAGGAGCAGGAGGAGGTGGAGGCGGAGAACAGCTTAGCGTCCAACAGCTGTTCCAGGTCCCTCAGCCCCGCTACATCCTGCAGTCTCCGTCCCGCCTCTTGGCAATTTGACAAGAGCGCATTATCCTTACAAACGGCACCAGATGGGCCTGCCTCAACAAGGAAACAAGACAAAAAAAAAAGAAAAATGAAAAATGATAGAGGAAAGTTGGCGCTGGAAGTAAAACTGGGGATTAGCCCAGTCAAACGATTTCGCTGGCATTGAGCCAAAAAAAAAAAAGAAAAGAGAAAACACTCGAAATTATATACACATATATATTTAAAACTGGATAAATCAAAACACTCGTGCTGAAAGGGCAAAGGTCGGTGTTAATTGATTGATGGTCAGTGCCAACAGATGGTCCGGCCATCGGTAGTCTAGTCTTCTCTCCTTTAGCAAGGATTCAAATTGAGGATAAAGCTAGCCAAAGTGCTTTTTGATTTCCCCCCCAATTAGAGCTGGTATTGTAGGTAGTTAAGGCTTAACGAATTTTAATTGTTTAAATTTTAGAAATAGTAAATATTTTTACTGGTTTTTATCTACTGAAAATAACATCTTCTCTCTAAGGAAATCCTTATTTAGAAGCCCCAATGCCAGATGCGTTTTGCCGCAATCCAGGATGGGAGTGGATACCAGATCCTTTGAGTCCTCCATAAAACAAAAAAAAAAAGAGTTCCAAATCCAAAAGGGAATTCGAAAAGAAGCAGCTTCTAGCAACGAAAAATGCAGAATTGTCAAACATGCAACGCAATTGACGAGATTCTAGGGGACACCGGGGACTCCTTCTAAGCTGGAATGCACTGAGAAAAATTATAAGCCAAAAGAGCTGAATTTAAAACCAGGCTTGCCACAAAGATGTATATTGGATCAGGCTACAAAAATGTTTCAAATCAAATGGGATTACTCATTGATTTATTTTAAATTCTAATTAATATTTTCATAAATTAGTTTACTTCATATTTCTTTTTAGTGTAAAATCCCAGTTTGTTTTTCGCTGGCTGGTGCCAAGGGGGTCCTGCCAAACATCGAAACGCTCTACGTGCGGAACTTGGCTGGTTTCCCTTATTGACAGGCCGTCACTCTACCAGTCAGGCCTCCGCCTGACATGGCCTACATAGCCACATAGCCTGTCCCCCTGTCCTTCCTTCTCTTTCTCCACTTCACCCATTCTCGTCCATTCCTCCTCTCTCACATTTTCCAAAGGTCTGATTAACTCGAGCCCCCACGCATGTGGCATCTTTAGTGCTCCCTCAGAGGTAGACTTGTTGCTGCCAGCTTTCGGACCAGGCCCGTTTTTAAGCAGGCATAATTAATGGAACCAGGTCCGGATAATGTCAACATTATTGCAGCAAATTGACAATGGAAGGGGGGGGGGGAAGAGTGCAATTGGATTTTAAAGGAATTTACAGGGAATTTTACAAGGAGTGTGTGGGTCGGAATGGTTTGTTTGGATTTCTCAAATATATATATTATATATAACCGAAATATCTTATCCTATTTTATATATTTTAAATATTCAAAGATACATCCTTGCCATTTTATTATTTTTCTTACCGATATTAAATTAGGTGGCAACTCGCATTAGATATTTCTCTCTCTTGTGACAAACTGCTAGTGAGTTTCTCTCTCCCTGATAGACAGTAAACATTTGCTCTTCCCTCTGTATACTCTATCCACAAATCCTGTGTTTTTCTATTATTATTTACATTGTTCCCGCCTTTGACAAATTAGCAGTTCACACCAAAGCCTTAAGTGTTTTTCCTGCACACTTTCCCTCTAGTTGTGCCTTTCAATTAGCGAATTTCCAGACTTGTGAAAAGCACAATTCACACACAACAAAACCCATGATCCCCCTACACATATAGACCCAGAAGAATTAAGAAAAAGAAACACGATTGTTGAAAAAAAAAACCATTTATTTATTGTGCCTTAGACTAGATATAGATTTGAGCTTAGACTCCTGCATTTGCTAGATCTTTTAGATCTATTTATTGAATACTCCTAACTATTATCGGAGATAAGACGCTGCTCATTGTAGCGTATGGGATATGTGAGGGCGTTGCCCTTGTCCCAGGAGTAGAGTTCCTGAAGAGAAATATCAGAATCTCATAAAAAAATATCTAGAAAGTCAAGGGAGAGAGGGAATACTAACCACTGTCAGGGGATTGTAGCCTACGGTGGTGGTGTGGCTAAAGGGATTCGAGAAGGGCAGATTTGTGTTGAGCAGCTTGCCCTTGTACAAGTCCACCACATAACGGATTTGGGTATTCTTATCCGTTCCCGAATCGATGGCATACAGGTTGCCGCACACAATGAACATCTCGCCGAACTGCCGGTGGTCCAGGGTGATGTTAAAGTTGTACTGCATCTTCAGGGTGTCCGCATCCAGCTGGAGAGAGAGAGAGAGACAGAGAGAGAGAGAAAAGTGATATACCTGAGTATCCTTGGTATTCCAGGTTTTATCATCATTGACTCACCTTTGCCACCAGCGTGTTGTTCGAGCTGTAGGTGCTATAGATCACCCACAGTCCCACCTCGTCCACATTGAAGTCCATGTAGTTGTAGTCCGTCGTGTACAGCCTATTGGCGGCTGCCACTCCGGCATATGGCAATTGTGTGGCTGCAAATATATGTGGGATTACTCATAGGATCTAACCATCCATGGGACCTACTTACTGATTTTCTTGAGACTGGTCAAGTCCAGCTTGACCACCAGGTCCGAGCCCCTTTGGTGGTAGTAGAACGAGCCATTGAACACCACATGAGCATTGCCCTGGGAGAAGGTAGAGGAGGTAAAGGAAGGACTCTCAGGGAGTAATAATGCTCGAAACTTACATGGAAACCCTCTGAGATTTCGTACTTCCTCCTGGGCACACTGTTCATCCGGTACTGAATGCGTGTGGTGAACTCAAACAAGTTGTAGGGATCATTCTCATTGGTCACAAAAGTCTTCTCGCGATCACTTTCTGGGGCAGGATCCCTAAGCCAGGAGCCAAATTTCTCATTGACCACCTTGTGGAAAACAGGTTTTCCCACCGCATATAGATAGCAGGCTGGAATATTACGAATATAATATCAAGAGACGTATTTTTAAGGATTACTATACACACTTTTGGGTCGCTTGGGCAGGCCCGGATAGCTAAGGTTGCCTGTGGCCTGTATCTCAAAGTTGTTTAGGATAGAGTCCTTGCACTGATAGAGACTGGGTAAAGGAAGAATTTAATAAGAAATATATATAGATTGTAGAATATATTGATATATACCTAGGATCAGGACACTGATCGCAAACGGGACATTCGCTCTCCGGCGGTCTCTGGCCATACACCTTGATGCTATTGCCCACATAGGGGGTTTCGCTATTGGGATCTTGAGCTGAAATTCGGGGAAAGAGAGTTTCAGGATATATAGAAGAAATATTATATATAGATATATGGACTTACGTGCTATCTCAAAGTTGACCATGGTGGCATTTAGCTCATTCCTGGCCACACAATGATAGTAGCCAAAATCATCCTTTCGCAGGTTGCTAATGGTCAGGCGCATGGAAGTTTTGAAGCTCCTGAAAAGGTAAAAAACATAAATATATAGATTGGTATACGGGTATTATCTTTACTCACCCCTCTGGGTACGATTCAATGCCATATTTCTCGCTGGGATCCAGTATCTTGCCATCGTAGGCACGCTCCCAGTAGCGTATGGCCTCCGGAAAGGCCTCCACCAGGCACTCCAAGGTGGCACTGCTCTGGTACTCGGCATAAATCATCTGCCGATACACCGATATCATGGGAGCAACTGTATATATAACAGATATTAAACTCTATATAGGAATAGATCGGAGTAATGATACCCACAGTGGACCTCCACAATAAAGGTGGCATTGGCCACAGGTGCAATGCCATTGTTGGCATAACAGGTGTAGGCCGCCATCTGGTGTCGGGTGATGTTGGTGAACTTCAGGAACTGGCCATTGATGGAGGCCACTAAAAATAAGGATGTGGATAGTATTAAGTTATAAAGGGAGGAGCATACTCACTCTCCATGCCATTCACATTAATGGTGCGTCCATCCTCGCGTCGCCACTCTACCTGCGGAGTGGGATTCCCCGTTGCCGAGCAGCTCAGGTTCAGAGAGCGTCCCTCCTCCACAATCACAATGCGATTGAACTCCGGCGAGTGGAGGTCTATAGATTAAGAGAGTTAGCCTAGAGAGGATTTCCTTATGGTGTCACCCACTCACCTGTTATGGAGGGCGGTATGAGCAGATCATTGGAGGAGCTGCCGTTGGGGAATTGCATCTTCCAGGCATTGATGCCGGGCACTCCGGGTGTGCCATTGGTGCCCGGCTTGCCGGGACGACCACGTGGTCCTGCGATGCCCTTCAAGCCTCGCTCTCCTGGCGGTCCCTGGGCGCCCTTCGGCCCAGTTATGGACATGCCATCTTTGCCATCCTTGCCATGCAGACCATCCTTGCCGTCCCGTCCCGATAGACCGTTTTTGCCATCGGCTCCCGCTCGTCCCGGAACCCCATCCAGGCCCGGCTCACCCGGCACACCGTCCCGTCCATCCAAGCCGGCTCTGCCGGTGGCCCCAGCATCACCCTTGGGTCCACGTGGTCCCGCTTGACCCGCATGTCCCACACCATCGACGCCGGGTGCTCCGGGTAAACCAACATCTCCCCTATTGCCCTTGGGCCCAGGAATGCCGGGCAGCCCGGGATTGCCCTGGGGTCCCTTGGGGCCCACCTCGCCGGTGGGACCCTGTGGCGCCGGCGGGCAATAGTCCTGGGTGCCCTTGCAAAAGCCAGTGATGATCTTCTCCGGGACGCGACAGTAGGTGTTCAGGTAGATCCATTCATCGCCGCCGGGCGCAGCTCCCTTCTGACCCGTTCGCTTGCGGATTTCGGTGTCCTGCTCCTCGAGCACCTTGCGGTGGTTGGGGTTGAAGAACTCGATCACTGGATCCGCTAAAGGGATACGGGGAATGTATGATTAGAAGGATACCCAAAAGGACTCCCTTCTCTTGACCACTTGCCGTGCATGGAGGAGGGCGACGAGGAGGCTATGTCCCGGCGCATCCGCTTTCCGGTGGGTCGCGGCGTGTGGCTGATCAGGTTGTCCGTGAACTTGCGCTCGTTCTTGAGGGGATTCTGGCGAGGAATGGCACTGCTTGCGGTGGATACAATCTCTTAAATTAATTCAGTTAAGGGAGAGTTCCTCCAGACACCCACCTGGCCTCCGGTTCCTGCTCGCTCTCGAGTATCCGGCTGACCACCGTCCTCAGCACGTCCTCCGATCGCAACAGCTCCGCCTGGAACTGTGCTCGGAAGGCTCTGACGGAGGCGGGACCGCCCACCGGCGATGCAGAGCCTTCATCCTGGGCCTGTGTATAGCACACGATGGCTAGGCTGGCCAGGATCAGGGTGAGGGCACCCAGGTAGATGTAGATCAGCATCAACGAGGACTGTCTTCCGGGGCACTTGCATGTCTGGCAGATGCTGCTTGTGGCTAGAGCATCCCCATCCACCAGCTGATCGCTGGAGGCACTGGACTCCAGAGGCGGACCCGGGGGTGGACCCTCGGCAGGATCATCCTGCGTATCATCTTGCTGCTGGCCACTGGCAGGCCGTCGCTTCCGCTTCTTCTTGCCGCCATTGTGCAGGCTCTGGTTGATGGCCAGAAACATTTTACCGGAAAAGGTGGCGAGCTAGGGGAAGGTGGAAAATATATGAAAAACAATAAATAATAGTTTATAATAAATAAAATAAGTATAAATATTTTTTATAATAAATAATAAATTATTTAATGTTGGTTTTTTGTTTTAAAAAGATTACTTTTCAGCTGGTAAAATGTAGAAAATGATTTCAAGGATTTTAATTTCTAGGAAACTCTTTATAATAATAATAATATTTATATTTAATATCTATTAATAATTGTATCTGCTTATTTTTATTTTTAGTAAAAGATTTCAAAGGCCTTTAATTTCGATTTCTGCTTTATGTTTTGATTTATGGCCACCGACTGCAGCTCGGAAATTAAATCGAAAATCGAATCAAAGGCCATATTTATAGATCGTAACGATGCCGGGTGGCTAAATTTAAGTCAAAAAGAGGAAATCCTGTTTATTAAGTAATACAAAATTAAATTTTAAAATTTAAAATAAATGTAATTTAAAATTAATCAAGCTAAATCTAGTATTTAAACCTTTTTTTTGTACCCACTTGTATACATAAGAGCAGTGACAACTTTTCACACTTTTCCCCTGGAGACACAGACGGAGGCGGAGATGGAGGTGGAGGTGCAGGCGGAGAAAGAGACGCAGACGGAGACGAAGACTGAGACAAAGAGAGATAGTGAGAGTGGGAGTGAGAGAGAGAGAGAGAGAGAGTGACCGAACGCGTTGGCGTCTAATGCTCGACTGAGCGAGTTTTCCGCCGCAACGGTTCGTTCGTCCACACTTTCGCCGGCAACTTTCCACGCATCCGTTTCACACTCTCTCCGCCGCTCTCTCTCTACTCTCTACTCTCACTCTGCTTTGCCGCCGCTCTCAACTTCCTACCTATAGCTACTATATAGATTTACGCACATCGTAAATAAATCGGAAAAACTTAAAATTCGTTTGATTTCTGCTAAATTAAGAAACCATTCGAAATAAATGTAGTTTTTTTTTTTGGGGGGAAATCAGAAGTTCGAAAAATATATATCTTGCCTATATCAAATATTTATATATAGGGGGGAAATCATTAATTTTTGTTTAGCTGCGAGAGAGCTGGCCGCTGGCCGCTCTTTAATTTGACGCCTGCGCCCTGCCGGAAATTCGGGTTTTCTTTCAGTTTTTATTATTTACTTTTAGTTTTTTGTTCATATTCTTTTTTTTTTTAATCTTTCTCGAGGTGGCCCAGGCTCAGGCTTGATTTTCGCTCCGCAGAGAGGGAATACTTGGCGATTTCCTCAACAAGTACAAAGTTAAATGGGCCAAACTTTGGCCAAAAAGTTTTCATATTCGTTATCAAGTAGTGTTTCCTCTCAGGTTTTTCCCTAGCTTACAGCAGGGATAATGCACTGAAAGATTTAGGAAAATTGGGAAAGGAAAGCTGGGTTCTTTTAAGGTAGTAATTTGATCTAAAGTTATTGAAAGTTATTATCGCCACTTTGGAATATGCGTTTTAAGTCTACCAATATTTGCTGTGATTTATTTTCACTCTCTTTGCAGTGCTCTTGCGATTTTCCAGCTTTACCTAATAATATGCACAATTAGCGGGCTCGATTCGAAAGCTGCAGCCGCAAAGCGATTTAAAATTGATTCCGTTTGCTCAAATAATTATATGTTATTATGTGCACGGGCACGCCCCTCACCCCACTTGGCATTATTCCGCCCCTATTAAGCTTTCGCTTAATTTGCATTCCTGTTTCGGAGGCGGCGACTGAGCTGGAATTCAATTTGCATTGGCCAAAATGCATTCGATGGGCCCAGACCCAAAGGCCAATGAGCCATAACGAGCTCGTTAACTGGGTTGTTGCATCCGCCAGAAGGACTATATAGGAGGCGGACTAGGTCCTGGACTTGGACTTGGGCAAGGACAAGCTAGGATTCGGGTCCGGGTCTTGACCAGCAGCTGGGCCAAAAAAAGTGGGAGTATGTTTCGCTGTCAAAGGCCAATGTCGGTAGTTTTGGCAGCACTAAGTTTCACTGAGGAAAATAAGACGCATTTAAAATCATATTTAAATCGCTTATGATAATGTATATTGTTTAAAATATATATACATTGTTTTTATATAGGTTTTCAAGGGTTTTGTTTTGACTTTTGGTATAATTACATCATTGTTTTAGCTTGTTTTTATATAAATTTTTTGTAATTTTTTTTAAATGTATTTTAAAGACATTTTTCCTGTGTAAGGACCAAGACCTTGTTTTCGTTATCGTTCTCAGTCTCTCGGCTGAGAGCCAAGCTGTTTGGCGGTTTGGCACAGCCAAGTATCCGGGCGGGCCAATACTTGTAAGCGGCTTACTGCCAAACATCAGCAACAAGCCGCAGAGGAACAGCGCGCACACAGCCACAACAGCAACAAGATGGCCAAGAATGAGGAGCAACAAGCCAAACGGCACCGGGTATGGCGTCTGAGGCAACAGCAAAGCCGCAGACCAAGTCAGCAAACAACAGCAGCGAAGCCAATAAATCAAAATGTCAAGATGATGGCCTTTGAAGTGCTTTCAAGCTGACTGAACGCTGAAGGTGAAGCCGAAGCTAAAGCTAAAGATGAGGTGAGAGCTCAACTGAAATGAAAGATGAGAGGGAAGGGGACTCGGCAGCCATCCATCCATCCATCCATTCTGGCAACAGCCAACAGACGTCGCTTAATTTCGCCTGAGCTGGATCTCTCTCTCTCTCGGGGGAAATGACAAATTAAATGACAAGAACTGTCAGCTCAGGATGCTGACATTTAGTTAGCCCCAAGCTTAACACAAGCTCCCCCTTACACTTCCCCTTCGATTTGAGGTGTAGCTAAACCATATTGATTGTGGTTAATACTCAAAGGCCTTGTACCACACGGCGTATGAGTGATAATTGCATTGGAGGGTAACGAGAATAAGTACAAAGATTATAAAACCAAATTATATAAATATTAATGAAAATAAAAATTGAAGGAAAACGAAACTGAGGAGATATTTAGACAAAGTAACTTATTTATTAATGTACCACACGGCGTATGAGTGATAATTGCATTGAAGAAAACAGAGAATGGGTTGCAGATATAAGAAAAAATAGCTCATTAAATAATATTTATATAATTATTATTTAAATAAAATAACTCAGTATGTAATATCTTTAACTTGTACAACATGGCGTATGAGTAATAAATGCAACAAAGGCTGGTGCAAGTTAAAAAAAATTAATTTAATATTTAAAATATTTATTACTAATTACTGAATAATTTTCAAATATATCCATGACCTTACAATTGCTATCGCACAACGTTGCGTATGAGTAATAATTTTAGGTAAACTGAAAAACCAAAGAGTGAGAGCGGTAATTTCAATGTCTCTTAATAAATATTTAGTACCTTTCGAAAAGCACTCAACTACAAAGTTTGCATATAGGCTAGTTTTTAACCTCTTTGGGGCTTTTTTTATGACCCGAAAGTGCATTGTGAGTTGGCTTTTTATGGCCCAAGTTGGCAATAAAAACCTGGGCACTACATCAACGACAAGCCGAAAAACAAACAGGAAACAAAGAATAATATGGCTGGGTTCTACAGCCTTGAAATATGGAAAGGGAAACTTTTCCATCTTGCAAGATTTTGAAAATTTAAATAGTTTTTTACACTTTCTTATTAGTATTTATAGAGAAGTCTTACTCAACTAAACGTTAAGCTATGTTTTAATAATTGCAGTCTTTGAATTCTAAATTCTAAAATTCTTAAGCTTTAAAATATATTTTCTAATTTGATAATTTCAAATATATAAACTACAAAATATATTTTAAAGCTTGGTAATTTATTTATGTACATTTTCGGCTTTTTTTAAACCCGCATTTAATTTTTAAAAGTTGCTTAATTAATTTCCCAATTGACTGGGCGTGGCAATAGGCGTTGAAATTGCAGACAGCTTTTCCAAGGAGGGCCTCATTTTCTTTTGCCTCTTTCGCTTCAGTCTGCATTTTCCTTTGCATATTTATGAGGGCGGCATGAGACGAAATGAAGTGAAGTCGTGAAAAGTGGAAAATCGAACAGGAAGCATTGAATGCCATCGAAAGGAGGTGCTTATCTCTGTTAAGAAAAATGAAAAATAAAGGAAAACGGCTTTTCGTCTGTGGCAAAATATTTAATATTTTATTAATTTTAGACTCTTTTTCAATTAAGTAATCAATATAGCAATGTTTGTTAAATATTTAAATAGCTTTTTCAAAAGTCAAATGAATAAATTGCTTGTTTTTCCCGAAACTGCCTTTAAATAAGTCAAATATTACTTAACCCTTAAAGTGAAATGAGCATAACAAGAACATAAATATTAAAATACAATTAAAAAGCCGAAAACATGTGTTAGGCCTTCAGTAATTGTTGTGACTATTTTGTGTAATTATTACTTTGTTGCCCACAGTTTTTGCAGTTCTTAAATATATATAATTTAATGGATATGATTTATTTTTAACTTGCTTGAACTTTGAAAATGCCTGAGTGCATAGAAAGTTTTCCTATTTTTTTTTTGGAGACTTGAAAATCCTTATGCAGCTTTTTATTCTAGTCCTTGCAATATTTACAGCTAAGGACTTTGAGACACATTTTAATTTATAAAGTCCTTCGACTTTCTGTTCCCCTTTATCCTACTTCCTTATTTATTTCAATTGTATTCTCTTTGTCTTTGCTGTTTCGATTGCCTCGGAAAAAAAAGGATGGAAATTCCTAGGAATGGAGATGAGCAGGGTATGGGGGTGGCTGGGGGGGCTGACAATCTGCCGCAGATGCCGAATCCCGAATGCCGACTAACGGTGAACACCGAACCGTGAGCACGTGTTCGAGTCGAGCTCCCGCTGAGCAACAAATGCCGACGAGCCGACAGCCTTTCGCAGCCGAAGCCGCAGCCGAAGCCGAAGCCTCAGTCGCTATCGACGCCTCTGCCGCAGTTGCCGTTGCTGCCGATGCCAGCGTCAACGTCGCCTGTTGAAATTTTCGAAAAAATTCAGCAGCAGCGTCATTGGAAATTCGAAAAAGCTCGAAAGAAGCTCTCGGGAAAAGGCTTTTCCTGCTGAAAAGCTACCCTCAAACTTGTTGCTAAATTAAGTTTTTTATAAGTTTTTTTTTTTGCCACTTAGCTGGGTTCTAATCCCCACAAACCGTTAGCCATAAACAATAACCGATTCAAGTTGAAATAATTTTGAAGATTTGGAAAAGCTAAGCCAAAAACAGTGGCGGGGACGTTTCTAAATTTCAACCTCACGGAATGGAACAGACTTTTATATATAATATATAATATTTTCTGAAGATATAAATTGGCTTAAATGGCAACCAAAGCCAGCGACAGATGGCGCCTGGGTGTTAGTCTTCATACTCTTTTGTTTTTTTTTTTCTGGTGACCCAGCCTTTGACCTTTGACGTCATCGAAGCAAAGCTTTACCTCGATCTACGGATAATATGTGTGGTGGTGTTTTGGGTAGAAGCTCGAACTTGGCGCTTTCTCTTTCGACGTCACAATAGTAATTATTGCAAACGGGGTCACCAGTTTGATTTAGCATTTAGAATGCTCTTCAAACTATAAAATTTATTTTTTAATTATTTTTTAATTAACAATTACAAAATGCCATATTTCAAGATTTCAACAATTGGAAATGGTTTGTTAAACCTTTTATTATTTAAAATTTTTAAAAATGTATAAAATACAGTTCTTATATATTTTATTTAGTATTATAGTATTAAAAACAATATATTATATAATTTATTAATTGAATTTTTTGTCTTTTTTTCTCTTTGCAGGTGAGTAAATCTATCAAATAGCCGACTGTAAAAGCCAGTTCTGTCAAGCAAAGGTTTGGCATCCTAATAACAATTTCACTTAAGTATTGAATTATTTGTTTAAATTTATAAGCATTATTCCCGCTTCACTAGGCTTTGCATATCAATTATTATGTTCATCAATCGGCAGTTGATTAAACACTTGCAAAATCATTATTTAAATATTTGTTTATGTTGAATTTTTGTGGCAACTAAATGCCAAAATTCCCAATTAAATGCCAGCGAGTGGAGCCAAAAGGCTGCGGCTTATACACTTGGCAGATGATGATCCGTTCGGCTAAACCATTCAAGCAGATCCATCAACGGCGCTGCTCTTTCGACTTTTCCACCCGATTTCCTCAGAGTTTTTCCACCCACCCTGCACTGCAAAACGCTTCTCGTTTGTCTACTTTTTTTGTTTTTTGTGTTCGTGGCAATCAATTGGCAAATGAAAGGCAATGCCAGGAATTGTTGGTATAAAGAAAATTCATTAAAATGTTCTTTTTCGCGGAAAATTCACCCTCAATGCAAGTGGAAATAGATTAAAGAGGTTGCAAAGCTAAAATCATTAGACATTGTTGATATAAATATTTAAAATTAATTAATTAATATGTTTGATGTACTGGGAAAATGTATGGAAAAGCATTTACTGAAAATCTTTACAGGGTGTTAGACCCTTCGATCCTTGCGTTTTTATTTCTCTCTTCGATTTTGATTGCTTTCATAGCTTTTCCTTAAGTTTTTTATATTCTTTTTAAACAAATAAAGAGGCGCATTAAAAAAGATATTGTCGACAATTGACGAAAACAGGGCAGCACGGCCTGCTCTTTACGCAATCATTCCATCTCCGCCTCTTTGTGAGTGAAGTGAAAATGAAAATGAAAAACGAGTGAAGGTCGCTGGGTGTGTGTGTGTGTGTGTGTATTGTTAATATAGTGACGCTATAAACGCACTCTATATGATGTATGTATATGCTTTGTATCTTTTTCCAACGAAATTCATTCACTTCATCAGCGCTAAAGATTGAGTATCTCACGGTTCGCCTGCTGCTTTGTATCCCATGAATGCAAATACACAATATTTATGATCGATTGAGGCTGTGCAGGAACTGCAATTTCCAATTGCGTCGGAAAAGGTACATACATACATACATATATACGATGCAGGAGAAAATGGGAAATTATGGTTTTGTTCTCAATCGATTTCCACGGTTGCATGTCATTTGTGTAATCGATATTTCCCCTTGGGTTTGCCATGTTTGTTTCTGGGTGGCCCTTCCATTCCACTTGTTGCTGATTCGGATCTTTCAAGGGGTTCCAACCATTTTTGGGACCAAGGCCGAGGCCGAGGCATCCGCCTCCCCATTTTCCCTGTCCCTTGTTCCTGCTTTCTCTCTCCCTCCCTCTCCCATTGACGAATGCAATTCGAGAACGCTTCACAAGACGCTTCTTGGCCCTGGCACTAAGTGATTGGTTAACGATTTCGGTGAATAATTCGCTTATGCGGTACCCTAACTCACGCAGAGGTTTGCAATTTGTTTGCTTAAATGAATAAATATATTCTTCAAAATAAGGCAACATTATAAATAAATTACCAAAATACCTAGTCTTAGGGTTAAGTTATTTGGCATTGCTTAAATATATATTTAAATAATTTGTAATCATAATTCATATTTAAAAGCTCTTGAAAAGCTTTAAAATTTGTTGCTAAAAGGACTACAAATATTTTAAAAAATAATAATAAATTATAAATAAATTATAATTATACCTAATTCTTAGGTTTAATATAAATTTAAACAATTTGTAATCATAATTCCTTCTATAAAACTTTCAAAAAGGCTTAAAATTTGTTGCAAAAATGACTAAAAATATTTTTAAAAATAATAAAAAATTATTATTATACTTAATTGCAAGTTGAAATTACTGGGCATTGCTTAAATATATTTTGTAATGATTTTCAACCATAAATTCATTGTTTTCAATTTCTTACACCGCATAATCGAGGCATTTTCCGACTGTTGTTTCTTTGGGTCGTCGCTGGCCGTTGACGTTGCAAACAATTTGCGTGAAAAACACTTTGCAAACGCGCATAGATGTCCGTCCACACAGACGGACAGACAGACATACAGTTGGAAGACCACTCACCCACTCACCCACACTTCCTTCACTTGGAAAATGGCTACAGTAGATATTGCTTATATGACGTATTAGTTTCAATCAAAACTGAAAAATTGTTTGACATTTGACTCATCATTTTCCACACTATTTAAGTTTGAATTTATGGCTGTATTTTATTTATAATTTATAAATCATTTTTAAATTGAAGAAACATACATAAAAAACAATAAGATGATTATTGTGGGGTATTTATTTTTATTTTAGGGTTTCA
The DNA here is from genome assembly GCA_008042715.1 of Drosophila bocki. Lineage (NCBI taxonomy): Eukaryota > Metazoa > Arthropoda > Insecta > Diptera > Drosophilidae > Drosophila > Drosophila bocki. Next base: position 17,020 of record VNJY01001549.1, on the reverse strand, counting down.
TTAATGATTTATGGAATAAGATTTTAAGTAGAGCTTTGTATTTAAATAAATTAATTAGTTAATTTAATTTTAATTTGTTTTAGTATGTAGTTTTAATTAGTATATTTTTTTAAAGAGAATTATTATAATTATAATTATTATTTTAAGTAAAAATTACCCGAAAAAGTTCTTTAAAAATATTTAAAATATATACTTTGAACAAAAACATATTTTTCGAGTAAAGATTTAAGCTTACATTAATTTTTTTTTTTAATTAATAAATAATATAAATATATTTTTTAAAAATCTACTTATTTATTATTGTCTGCTTAGCCACTTTTATCCACTGTATTCCTATTGGCACATAGCCTGGACCTCTGTCGCAGTCGCAGTCGCTGCCTCTGCTGGCGCCTTAGATCCTCGCCCCCCTTAGGCCACCCCTGTCCCCCTCAGCCGGCGTCACTGCCAGCGCTGGCAGAGCAGCGAGGCCGGCGAGCAGAGCGATCTTCAGTACCGCGCACGCCGGTGATCGCTTCGCACTTGTTTCCAAACCCCCCCCAAAAAAAAAATATAGCGAGAAAAGCCAAGAAAAGCGCAGAATTTACGCAGGAATTACAAAAGAAAATCTCAAGAAAAGTTACAAGAAATCTAAAAAGAAAAACGGGCAACCAGAGTTCAAGAGAGTCTAACCCCTTTGGCAGCGCCACCCCTGTGCGTGAATGCAATTTTTGTTTTTGTGATCGTTCGAAAGTGAAAAGTGAAAATTCCAACTCGGAAAATGATGTGAAAAGTGTCGCGTTGGTCGCTGCTTGTTTTATTTTCTTTGTTGTTGTTTTTTTTTTATGCGTTGATGACGTTGTCACTCTCTGTCTCTGTCCTAGCATCTGTTTCTCTCGCTCACTCTCCTGGGGAAGCTTATTTTTTGAAATTCTTTATTTTTTGAGAGTGTTTCTTTTTTGTTTTTGTTTTTTTTTGGTTTTGATGATATTTCTTTTTGTTTGCTGTTGCTATTGTTTTTGTTGTTGTTTTGTGTGTGTGTAAGAAATGTGAAAAATGTGTGCGACAACTGTGGGGTGGCCCCGCCGCCCCCCCCTCAACGCCACCTCTGGCGTTGCGTGGAAAAAAAGGCGGCCGCGAAAAAAAAGTGAAAAATAAATGAAAATTGTTTCGTTTCATTTCTTTTGTCATTTGAATATAAATAAATATATACGTAGACGTCTGTCTATTTGTCTCCCCCAAGCAAAACGGAATATACATACATACATCGGCTGATCTCTCCGTATATGCGACCAGATATATGTACACATATATCCACAGCAGACGGAAAAACAATCAAATTGTTTAAAAAGAAAAATTAATAATAATAATAATAATAATAATAATAAAGAAGAGTAATAAAGAGGAAGAGTGAAAAAGCGGGGAGTAGGTCGATGAATGGATCGCCTGCATGGCCCACATCACGACGACGCACGGCAGCTTAAGCCAAGCGCCAAGGTAAGCGACCCCCCTTTGGCTCCGCCTGTGCCTCAGCCGCTGCAGCTGCTGCCGCCAACGCCAACGCCACTGCTGTGTCGCCGTCGCTGTCTGCGCCCGTTTTTTTTTTTTCATTTTTGTATTGTGTTTTTTTTTATGGATCCGTGGACCTACTATATCCCGTGGTATTATCGTTTAGGGGAACGTGTCTTTAATGCCCGTCACTCATTAAGTTGGGAAACATGTTTGTCTATATACTGTTACTGATGGGTTATGATCTGCATAATGTTTAGGGTTTATTTATACACGAAATTCTTGTATTTTTTAATTAATTTAAAATCTTTATCATTGGTATTTGTTTATGTGGTTAAACTTTCAAATGTTAAATATAATGTTTACTTTAATTGTTTTATTTTAAATGTTGTTCTTCGTATTAATAACCCCTTGTATTATGTTTACATATCAATTAGAATATAGTACTCCCCTTAACTATATAGTACTACCCTGCATATCCGATCTTTCGATATATATATGTATATATACATATATTGTGTTAGCCACGCGCTTTCTTTTAATCATTCTTCGTCTGCCATTCTGCATTTAAATTTGGTTTTATTATTTTCTAAATATTTACTTTGGAGCGGGAATTTAGAACCTGGCGTTTACGACTCGGGTCTGCAGGTGCTAATAAATTATCAATGGTAGATTACTATATATATATTGGGATATATTATAATAGTACCTGTATTTAATATTCGTAGTTTGCCGTGTTTTATGCTTTATATATTGTATTTCTTTGTTGCTGCCATCGATTGGCGCTGCAACTAATTAACGTGGTCCAAAAGCTCATATGCCGTGCATTTGTGTTCACCCAAGGAGTGGGGGGGGGGGACTGGTGGGTGATGATTATTAAGACGAAGGGTCAACCTTGGCGGCGACTTAAAATGCGCTAACAAGAGCGCTCCCATGTCTCCCGGGTCTTAGGCCCCCTTTTCCTCTCGCATCTTCTCGTTTAAACATAATTCTTACTCTTAGTCCCTCTCTCTCTCTCTCTGTGTTTCTCCTTCTCTTTCTCTTCTCCTCCATCTATGTCCAATTCTGGCCTTTTAGTCCTCTCTTTCTACACCGCAGCTGCACTCTTTCCACTTGCATTTCCGGATTTGGCCAAAGCCAAGGTTCACCCCGTTTGAAAATTAAATTAGAAAGCAAGACTTCCAGTCTGGCATTAAAGGGGACTATATAATACACTATCTGACCGATCGGTTAATATATAAGAATATATCTAGTATAAAAGAATAAATGAGAGTTAATGCTATGATCAACTTAAGGACTAGTTCCATTAGGAAAATATTGATATTCATTTGGAGAAGTTTTAAAGTGATAATATTTCTGATCTTCGGTTAAAATTAACCAACACTTAAATTTATTTAACAAATATTTAACAGTTTTTAACAGATATTTTTGGTTTTTAGTAAATATAAAATTTATTTAAGAATATTTTACACATGCAATTTAATAATAAATAACTAACTAACTAACTAAATCACTAACTAACCTCTGGTTAATTGATAATCTTGAAAAAAAAAAATTAACCACCGGTTAAATAAGATCTTAAAGCTTTAGGATTAGCCTTTGAAAGGGTGTGGAGATCGGTGTGCTCGCTCGCCTGGTGGATGGGTCAACCACCATATGGGCTCGTAAGATTCCAGAGTGACAGAGACAGATAGTGGGAATTTTTTCCAGCAACCCACTGACCCACCAACCCACCGACCACCCACCGTCACTGTGGCTGTGCTCGCCCCCAGCGCTGCCGCACTTTCAAGTGGCGCGCGCGCCCGTTCACATCGCACCCACAGTAGCCACTACTGGCTCTCGGATTTGCCCAGGTGGAGACGCCATCGCCCAGGTGGATTTAGTGCGTCGCGTGTGGGGGGGGCAACCGAAAATTCACAAAGCTGGTGTCTGGAATTATGCATGCGGCGCCCACAGTGCGCTCGCCGGCCGAAATGCGTCACAAGAAGAAGAGGTAGAGATTCTTCGGAGATTCTACGGGATTCTTTTTTTACAAGTTGAAATTCAATTTAATTTTTTGCCATATTTTTTGTTCACTGTGTGTGCGTGTGTGTGCCTCAAACGAAACGATTTTGTTTGGAATAATAAAAACGGAATGGCGGCAGACAAAAGCAGTTCGTCATGCAGGATAATTTCAAAATGATGTAAATATATGACACGATTTTTAACTGCGAGTATCTGTCGTATCTGTATCTAGTATCTATCTATCTGTAGCTGATTTTGAGCCGCTTTACCCTAGGAATAATGCTGTTGCTTAGTGAGTTGGATTTGCTTGTCTTTTTTGGCATTTTGTAAATGTAGATTTTTAATAATAAAACAATAATAATAATAAATTTTAAAATTATCCAGCTTATACATTATTTTAAAAATGTATATCCCGTATTATATCTTAAAGAAAATCCCTGTTACTCTCTGTTCTTTCTTGTGAAATCCTTGCAGACTTTGTCCTGGATTTATTTATTTTCCCTTTAATTTTTTCTTTCTTTTTTTGGGGCCAATTGAAAGGAGTTCAGAAGTTGGCAGTTGAAGTGGCAAAGCGGATATGTTGGACGGCACGAAACAATCCCATCAGGCCAACTCCGACTCCTGGCTTTGATTGCCACAACCTTGACGTGAAGCGGAAATATTTGCCCAGCACTTTTCGCCTTTTGGCTTTTCTTTCTCTCAGTCATTTTCCGTTTGTGTTTTGCTTTCTTTTGCGGTTATTCGTCGTCTATATATGTATATATATATATAGTATATATTTGTACCTATATATATTTCCACGAAGCATTTTTTAATTGATTTGCCTTTGTTTTGTTGTCGCCTTCATCGTGGCCATGACCAGTTAGCCGCAAAAATTTCTCCGTAATTTCACCGACTTTCCCTGCATTTTCTCTTGGACTTCCATACACACACGCACAGCGAGGAAATGCCATCAATTTTGTTATTTTTAGCATGCAAATCGTTTTGTCAGCCTTCAAGGCAGATGACTTGGCCAAAGGGGGAAGCCGAAGTGAAGTCTCCTCTCAACCAACCATCCCTCAATCCATCCATCCATCCATCTAGATGAGATTTCCAGCTGGGCAAGATCCCGCAGCTGCATCTGTGGGTGGCTTCTCGATTTATTTATTTGTTTGTTTTCCGGCTAGTTGTCTCCGTGGAGGCTTCACCATCGTCAGCGTCACATGAGCCAGGGCAAACATTTGATCAATAATATTTTGGAGAACGCTTGACTTTCGCCATATTCCTCTCACGTGCCGTGACTGCTTATTAGCCCTGAAGGTTGCCAGCGCCAGCTGAGTTAAGTTCTAGTTTTACAGGCAAAGAAAAGTCGAAGTTTTTCTTATATTTTGGCAAGAAAAAGATTCTAATTTTATGTCTTTGGGTAATAATTAGTAATAAATATTAAAGAGTAGTAAGAAAATCAGGAAAATATCGGATACTTTCTTTTTTATTCAAAGCTTAAGTTATTTGAATTTTTGTGTTCAGTGTTGGGTTCAGTTTCTGCCACATGGTCGCCTGCCACTGTTAACCCCCCTTGGTCACCGAACCACTGACACTGGGCCAGGCCAGGCCAAGTTGGGGCAATTTGCATGGCAACAACAGAAACGGATAATAATAAAGAACAAAGAGCCGGCCATGATCCATGGTCCAACATTGCGTATGCGTCATATGCTTCATGTTGCTCCCTTTGCCTTCGACAAATTGCAAGTGCACATGCAATGCCCGGCAACAATTGTCCTTCGTCCTTGCTTGTAGCTTGTGGCTCACATATGAAAATGATATTGGAATTTAAATTTGAATTTGATTTCAGAATACAAATGGGTGCAATTTAAGTAGCAACTTGCAAGTGTTGAAAGGGGAAGTTGGGGAAATATTAAGGGAAATTATTTAAGTATTAATAATAAAGAACATTTTAAGTTATATCACAGCCTCAGAGAGAGTTTATCTCAGAGGAAATTCCGCCCATAATTTGTTCTTTTTAATGCTTTTAAAAGGAGTTATGGATGATTGCCCTTGCACGAACCAAGAAGGCTCAGAATTGAACGCTTTTCAACCTCTGGTCGAGGCCGGGCTGCATATAATTCACCAGCCTACACTGAAACAAAAAATATATATAAAATTATTTGTTAAATTAAAATATATTCCCTTAAAGTTTAAACTACATTTGAGTAGAGTGTATCCTTGATCAAACTAATTTCTTTGCCAGCTAAAACCTATTGAAAATTCTAAAGCAAAGGCAGGCAGAGGCGTCGTTGTGAGCCTTTAACTTTTACCTTTAAAATGTTAATCTACAATATTTAAATAATATTATAAATTATTAAATTATATTAATTGAAATATCTAATATTAAAAGAATATTATAAAATATAATGTAAAAACATACGTTGAATATTAATTAGGGACTTATTAAGTGGTCTTTCCCTTCTTTTTATCAAATTTCTCCAAGTGCACACATTAACATTAATCGTCAGGCAAACGCACACACATGGACACGTACACTGAAACTGTTACGAAACCGAGGGAGCAGCAAACGAGCAAAACAAACTACGAAAATGACGAAGGCGACAACGACAACATCGCGACAGCGACTGCCACACAGACGACGACGACGACAACGGCACGAAGCCGAATTGAAATGTTGCCCTCGGCTGTCAGAGTTGCACTCACACTGGCTCAAGAGCTCACAGTGGCGGGCAAAATAATAGGATTTTATTTATAAAAATATAAGAAAACTTTTCACTGAATGAAATAATAATATATTTTAATATAATAAAAAAAATTTAAAAGAGGTTTAAAAAATTATGTAAAAAAAATATTAAAAATAGTAAAAAAATTATATAAAATATAAAAATTATATAAATAAATATAAATAACTATAGATAAATAGTTTATTGTATATAAATTGCTGGCCACGACTGTTCGCCACACACTCACAGTTGGAGTTCGCGAGCTTTGGCCTTTGTTGTTTTTGCAAGTTGAGTTAAAGTCGGGCTGCCAGCATATGTGTGTGTGTACGGTAGTGTGTGTGTGTGCTCCGTGTGTGTGTGTGTGTGGTGTGCCTGTGTGTGTTACCGCCATCTGCAGCATTTAGTTAAGTTAAGCAATGAAGTGAACCCAACTGAACCGAAACTGGCCGAAATTGAAACGACGACAACGATTCCTCATCGTTGCCAGGCATATACTATATACAGGATATACATGCACGAGGATACGACGGGGCTCAAGTGGTGCTGCTGGCTTAGATTTCTGGCCGATTGTTTGGTTCTGGTTTTGGCCTCCTCTTCATTTTTTGTGGATTTTTTTTTTGCTGCGCTGCTTGGCGAGTAGTTTGTCCCGGCCAGCCAGGAAGCCCAGTTAACAGAGCGAGCTCTCTCGCTGTCTCTATCGCCAGGACTCGCTCTCTTTCGCTCTCCCTCTGAAGGACTCTCCCCTGTGTGTGTGTGTGTGTGTGCGTGTGGCAACTTCGTTGCTGCTGCTGCTGCTGCTGTTGGCTTTTGGCATTGTCAACAACGCGGCACAAAGTTCATACAATTGTGACACGCGGCGCGTTAAGCACGTGGCTCTGACTGATAACACAAAAAAATTAACAAGAAAATTAACCAAAAGTTAACAACAAAAACATTAATTAACAAACACCAAAAATTATAATAATTAAAAACGAAAAACTGCCCCAGGAAACCGAATTTTTTGTTCAAGTGCCCATGTTTTAGTGTGTGACCCGTTAAGCTTGAATTAAATTAAGAGAATTTTTAATTTTTTTGCGAGTGCAAAGTGCGTGGAAAACTGCCATGGAAAACAGTGCGATTAGCTAACTAGCATTTTCTTGTAGTGACAAATAACCGGAGCAGTGCATTCAACTCGCAAGTTGGATGCGTTCCAAGCAACAAAGCCCCCAATATTTGTGTGATTTTTTTGTGAGAGAACGAGGCGGCTTCCAAAGAAAGCTATTAAAGTATGAAAAATTCGGGAAATATATAACAATTTTAAATCCAAGAATAACTGTTACAGAAAGTAATTAAAACAACTTACTTAGATTGTGAAATGCATAAAAAATGCAACCTTATAAAATCATTAAAGTAGAGTTTTCAATAATAAACTTACTCTTAAAGTTAATTAATTAATTCCAATTCAAAATTTAATAAATATTTAATAAAAAAAACAAACCTAATCAAAAGTAGACAATGTTCCATAAACAATAATTACAACCAACTAAAAATTTCCCTAAAAAGCAACAGCAATGAGCAGTAATAATGGCAATGACCAGCAGCCAAGAGCCACGCCAGCAGCAGCAGCAGCCACATCAGCCGGAGCGGAAGCCCATACCGCTCCAACCGGAAACGGAACCCAGCTATCCCGACCTGCCACTGCACCGGCTAGCAGCAGCAACAGCAGCAACAATAACAACAACAACAATAATGCAAACAGCAACAGCACCAGCTTGTACAGGGTCAACCTGAGCAACCTTAACAATAATGGCCACCTGCCGCAGGCCAGCAACAATAATCACCATGAGAGCAGCACCACCAGCCACAGCACCACCTTGGTGGTTAACACGGGTAGCATGGCCACAGCACAAGCAACTCCTGCCGCAACAGGAGCCACTGGCAGCAGCAGCAGTAACAACAACCACATCTATGTGAATCCACATAGCTATGACAGCAGCACCAACGGCAGTGCCAGTGGCTCCACAGCAGTGATGTTGCCACTGCCACAAAAAGCAACAACATCGGCAGGAGGAGCAACATCAGGAGCAGTAGCAGCAGCAGCAACATCAGGAGCAGCAGCAGCAGCAGCAACATCAGCAGCAGATACCCTAAGCAGCACAGGTGCCATAAGTCGAATGACCGGAACAGGAACCCTGAATGGAACTCTGACAGGAACCGGAAATGGAACCTCTACCTCCACCACACTGAGCACCCTAAACACATATCTATTTCCCTGCGGCGCCGATTCCGCCAGCAGCTGCGATCTGGACAGCAACTTTAGCCAGATGCTGGGCGGTGGTAGTGAGGGAACTGGCACGGGCACGGGCACGGGCAGTTCCCTTAGCCAGACAACCTCAACGGCCCCAGCAGGACTCGGTCTGGGTGTCCAGCTGGGATTGGGCTTCATCAATAGTCGGCGGCGCATACGCCGTTTATTTGGTGTGGGCGAGATGCCCACAAATGTGGCCGCCACCCCATCGACGCCTTATGCGGCAGCTCTGAGGAGACGCAGCTCCCAGCTGATACAGCTGACCAAGAAGCGAGAGAAGGAGCTGGAAGATCTAGAGCAGCAGCAGAGGATAGCGACAGTGGCATCGGCGAATGCAGCCTTTTTGGAACGCAGAGAGCAGCAGCAGTTGCAGCAGCAACAGCAGCAACTGCAGCAACAACAGCAGTTGCAGCAGCAACAACAGCACCTGCAGTTCATCAACTTTAATCCTCTTCAGCCGGAGATGCAGAAGAAAAAGAAAAAGAAGCCACCAGGACCACCGGCACAGGCACGTCAACAATCGTCCCGCACCATGGAGGATCCATTGATGAATCGTCCTAGGAAGAGCACGCCCGCCCAGCAAAAGAAGAAGGAGAAGCAGCCCGAGAATCCCTATGAGAAGTACCCAAACATCACAAAACCAAATCCAGCACCCGCAGCTCTCAAGCCACTTAAGCCTCACAAAGAAAAAAATATACAAAAAAATGAGAATAAAAAATTATAGCAAAAAAAAAAAAAAGAAAAAGAAAAAAACAGAAAGAAAGCTTAATTATTGATTTACGCCCTGCCATTTATTCGCTTCATTAAGTTTGTAACAATTTGAATAAAAAGATGATCAATACCTGCAAATACTTAGTTTTTAATTAGTTTTGAAAATCGCTTTGCTTAATGCTTGCCAATGCTTTTCCAACGCTTTTCCTATGCTTTTCCAAGAGCAAAGCCAACGAAGAAGAACTATTTGCATTCCTCTTTCAGCTTCCTTTTTTTTTATATTTAATTTTAAGAGATCTATAATCCTTACAGTTTCAGATGCTTTATAAACCCAACTCAAGCCTGAGAAAGCAGAAAAATCCCTTGAGATATATTTATAATATATTTTTATATATATGAATATTTAATGAAGTGTTATTCAAGTTTCCCGTCTAATTGCTTCTTTGTCGCTTGGGTATAATTCAGCTTTAGTTTTCAGATTTCCTCGGTCCCTCGGGGCGTATGCGTAATTTCCGCAACAGTGGAACAAAAATTTAAATAAAATACTGGCAATTTGTGTGTGTGTAGTAGTCGTCGTCGCTTTGGGGTCAGGAGACTGTGAATGAGTCTGTGAGAGACAGAGCCAAGTTGCCGCCAAGTCAATGCCCCAAAGGCAGACACACACAGAAGCCGTAAACGGAATCCAGAATCTATAACCGAATCTGAATCAACAGACAGTAGACGGCGCCAGCTCCGAAAAAAGGGGAAAAAAAAAACAACTAGTGTAAAGTGGGGATAGGAAATATATATATATATATAGGGAAAATGTATGCATAGTCATCTGTGCGTCTAACTGGAGCCACCATAAGTCAGCGTCCGCCCCTAAGTCTCGCATTGCGTATACGCCACCGAGTCCCCCTAAACTCCCTTCTGTTAATTGCCGTAGGTCAGCTAAAATCAGCGTTTGCTCTCGAGGATCTGCCCAGCTAGACTTTGGTTATGTCCATAGATATATATGCTATATATATATATCTGTATTTACCGCTTTTATGTAATGCCTTGACTGGCTCAAGGGGGGTGTGGACCTGGGTGGTGGTGTGGAATTGCTTTAATGTGGCTTGCGTGTCGCCGCCTGTGAGCTGTGCCCTTTGTTGCTCTGCTTTTTTTTTCGCTTGCTTTGCTGCTAAAAAAGAATTTATGTCAATGCCAGAAGCGACAAACAACAAGCAGCGGGAAAACAATAACAGAAGCGAATATTATAATGAAGGGGGAAGTGGGGGGTGGGTGTGGGAGTGGGCTGAAATCGGGAGTACTGACTTGGCCTCAAACATTACTCTGCAGTTTCAGTTAATTGGCAAGGCACACACACGCAGACACACACACACACACACACACATTGAGTTGGCCAACACGTGGGCGACAAAAAAGGCAAGCACTGAGAGAAAAATCAATGGGGAAAATATAAATTGAAAATGGAATGGGGTTTATATTCTGGCCTGTTACCTAATTTTATTACTATATATTTATTATTATTATTAATGTTTTTTTTTTAATTATTTAAAATATAAAATTTTAATTATCAAATCATAACTCGGCCAAAAATGCTTTTATTCCAATTCGAAAAACTGTTCTGAGTTGGTTTTTAATAGATTAATAATAATAATAGAAACCTAAAATTTCTGTAATTATATATTTTATATATTTTTTATATTTCACATATATTTTGACTTACCATTTAATTCTTATTTACTAAAAAATTGTAAATGGCTTAACAACAAAAAAACATTCTTTTATCTAGAACCTAAGGTTGTATTTTTTTTTTATTTTAATTTCTCAAATGGAATCTATATTTCAAACTCTTAAAAAAATGAACCCTTAGCTATTTTTTTGGGTTTTCAATAATTTCAATTTTATATTGATTACATTTTGAATTTTCTCCAAGTGCAATGACAGAGAGAGGTAGATGATGGAGCTAACGAAGGCAGAGAAAGAGTGCGAGAGGGATAGACAGAGAGAGAGAGAGAGGTTGAGCGAGAACACGCGACGCCAGCGTTGCGACATGTAGCCGCCATTTAAATTGCCCGGCAAGGCGACCTCGTCCCCGGCACCCGCCTCCTCCTGTTCCCTTAACACCCCCGCCATCCATTGCCACCCTTAACCCTGCTCCGACCCGGACTCAAACCCGGAATGAGACATGTTGCCCTTGATTTGTGTGCACGGCATGTGGCGGCGTGTTGACTATTTGCATTGCATGTCCACACACACACACACACACACACACACATATACAGCCTGCTGCGTGAGTGTGTGAGTGTGTCCAATAATTTCGTAACATGGCCTTTGTGGCGATCTTTGCACAGCGATAAGCGAACGGAGTGGCCAACTTGCTGGCAACTATTTTTACTCTCTCCAGGAAAAAAATATATATATATTTCAAGGGAAAGGGTATCCAAAAACATATATTTCTCAAAGAAATTTTTCAAATTAAAACAGCAGTTTATTTTTGAGAAATTAAATACATGTCGAATCAACAGTCTTTTTATTTTTTAAGAATAAATTAATTAAGATTTTGAGGTGAAGTGTATATTTATATATTTATTTACAAATTTATACTATATACTTATACTATATATTTCTAGTTCTCTTATAACTTACCATCTTATTTTGGCAACTTTTAAGGGCGACCAATCTTTGTCATCTCAAAGGCCTCCTTCAATATGTTCTCCTATTTTTTTTTTTTTTTAGCTGGTGCCTTGAGTAAAATCCTTTTGGCGAGGGCGACAAAAAACAATATCATTTATCCCCCACACAATGCAATTGGCTTTGTGTTTGTTTGTGTGTTTTTTGGCCCAATGCCAAGTGATTTGCATTTTTATTTGTGATTTCTTGTGCCCCCAACTAATGACGGGTAATTATTAATTATTTGATGCCAGTGCCTGCCCTTTACTTTTGCTGAATAACTTTCACGATTTCAAAGCAATTCAATTGCTGCCTAGAAGTATGCAATTACCTAGTACTTAAAACATAAACTTTGGTGATAAATAGGTGGCGAAGATTTTCTTATAAAGGCTGCAAATGAATTTATTTATTAATTAAATGTATCAGGAAATATCGGCTGAAGGACTTATTAAAACTATTGCCTGATTTAAAACTCTTCTACGATTATTCCTGCCTTATTTCCTGGAACAACGCTGAAAAGTATGCTATAAAAATCTCAACCACCAATTAGCGTTTACTTTCTTCAACCCCCCGCCCACCACTTGCGGCAGCGACCTTGAACTCGCCGCCGGCAAATCGAAGCACGAAGCAAACACAAAGCAAATGAAAGTAAAAGTTGCATGTGCCTCGTCTTCGCTGCTGTTTTTTTTTTTTGTTGCGGCAGCTGCATGCATAATGTACCCCTAACACTAGCACCGAAACCACCCATCGCCAGCCCTTCCCCCTCCTAGGGCACTAAGCACCGCCACCCGAAGGTTGCCGGTCGCAGGTCGCAGGTCGCACTGCAGGCTAGATGGCCAAGATGGCTATGGATTCCATTAGGCCCCCTTTGATGAACCAGCCCCAGAGACCCACTGACGTCATGGGGAAAGCAGAAGACGTGCTGCCAACAGGATATTTCGAAAAGGGAGGCCAAAGGCTATAGGTTTTCTTTGGGCATTATTATATTATTCTAGTTAAATATCAGGCATTAAATTTTAAATATATTATAAAATATATTTAAGGGAAATATATAATATTTTTGGGGGAGTTTAAGAGTTTAAGTTGGGCTCCTAAAGCCCCAGAAAATGCCCCAAAAAATAGGCTTACAAAATTTTGCAGTGCTGAAAATATTTCCTCAACTTTTTGGGGGTTTTAAGAAATCTAAAGATATATACATATATATATATATAATTTATATTTAAATATATATATTTATATTTTATATATAAATACCTTTAAAAACCATTTATAAAAATTAAAAAAAGGACACATTAAAACAGAAAAACTACAAAGTAAAATCCCAGTCGCAGGATTCAGACTCACAAATCGCAGCCCTCACCTGCCGCTTTGTCTTTATTTCTTGCATTTATTTATTTATTGAGCGCTGCGACAAAAATTGCAAAAGAAAAATAAAAGAAAAAAACACTGGCGAAACCAAAAGCGAAGAAAGTGCGCCAACTGAGGAGGGAAATGTTTGGGGGAAATGCCGGGGAAAATGGCAGTAGGAAAGTGGGCGAAGTGACGACGTCAGCAGCGATTTATTTAGCGACAGTTTGTCGTTCATCTTTTTTTACGACCGCCGCCGCCGCCGACTTTCAGATTGCTGTTGTCATTTATTTGCCCGTCATAAACTTTCAATGGAATCACGCAAGCGATTTTTGCCAACTTTTCTCCTACTTATCCTTCGCCTCCTTTTTATGATCCTTTATCTCCCGCTGCTCGCCTTTATTGTTCCGCATATATTCCATATATGACAACATGTGACAGGCTTTCCCAGTAGCACGCATTCTCTCTCAACCCATTTTCTATTAATTTCCAGAGCAGACTCTGCCTGCTGCCTGTGATGTTTTGCATGTTTGACACACAAAAAAATAAATATATATATATTATATAGTGGAGAGAGAAAAGCTAAATGGAAAATTCAAAAGGCAAAGAGCTGAAGGAACAAGGAAAACGAAGCCAAAAGGCGAACAATAAGCAAATTGGCCAGAAGGGCGAACGGCAACAACAGCAATCAACAGCAATGGCCAAAACGAGTATCTGTGTGCTTTAAATTTGAATTTTTTATGCCCTGATAGGTTCTGAAAATATTTAATTATCCCTGTTGGAATTATATTTATTAATTTGTATATCCTTGCAGATTTATTAACTCAGAACAGTTTTTGGACGAGTTATAATTTGTTTTCGTTTTTATTTTTCCCAAAAAATATCATATAAAATTAACTTTTTACCTTTTGAAAGTCAAACCTCATTGTTTTATATTTTATATTTGTTATCTCTCAAAATTTTTAAGTTGAGAAATAGTATCCTTGCCAGAAAGTGTTTTCAGTCGTTGCTGCTAGTCCTCGGTTTTTCTTACCAATCTTCTCTTTTGTGTTTTTTTTTTCTCTTTGGCTTTTATTGGTGTTTTTTTTTTTTTGCTGCTGTTTCTGTGTTCAGTGTGTGTTCTTGCCCTGTATAAATAACATTTTTGTCAAGCGCCTCGTATGACAAAGTGTCAGCTATAAATGTGTTGGACACACACATCGTCTCTGGGTGGTGGGTATGTGTATTGGCTAGGCCTATTGGGCACTCAAGTGGCTGCAATTGCTTGTTGTTATTGTTGTTGGTGTAGTTGTTGTTGTTTTGGTTGTTGTTGCTGCTGGTGCTGCAGTTGAAACAGCTGCTGCTGCTGGTGTAGTTGGGGTCGCTGCTTCAAATTCTTTGAAAAGTTGTCGTTGTGACACTTGGTGTGATTGTTGTTGTTGTTTTTGATGGTTGTTGGTGTAGCTTCAGTTATAGCTGCTGTTGGTTGTTGGTGTTAGTGTTGCTGCTGATGTTGCTAATTTTCGTATTGTTGGTGTTGGTGTTGCTGTTGGCGTTGCTGTTGGCGTTGCTGCTGTGGCTGCAGATGTTGGTGTGTTTAGTGTTGCTGTCGCTGTTATTGTTGCCTTTGATGTTGGTGTTGTTTGCCATCCAGTGTGCCTTTCGCCAGTTGCGATGCCCAAAAATTGTGGCGTCTGCCGTTTGCCCTTTTGCCATATGTTGTATCTGTTATTGTTGTTGTTGTAATTTTTTGGAAATACTTGCTTGTTGTTATTGCCACTGCCGCTTGGCGTTTGAATTGAGTCTGGGGGGCCTTTTGTTATTGTTTTGCGGACTCTGAGCCAACAACTACACTGGGTTTTTTCCACATTTTTCGGCAGTCAGGCAGTGTCAGGCGAAAAAACATTTTCGGCTGCAGGCTTCTGGTTTTCGGTTTCGGTTTCGGTTTTGGGTTTCTCGGTCTCTCGGCCTGATGTGTCGCCTGGCCGCTGCCGTTTCAGTTGCAGTTGCACTCGGCGCGGAAAGCGGAAGCGTTGCCAGCTCCTCGCTCGATGCGGATAAAATTTAATTTAAATAATAAGCAATCAGTGATCGAGTGATCGAGATCCCTGATCTTCGGGATCCGCGAGTGCGTTTTGTTTCCCCCCTGGCAGGATAATGGCCGTCAACGGCCATATGCATTGTGGCCGGCCAGCGGATTGTGGTTATTATTATTATTATATTTTTGTTCGAGTTTTACACTTTTTTTTCACACTGTGATTTGTGTCCTGCGGTTAAGTGGAATATCCCGGCCAGCGACAGGAGCAGCAGTAGCAGCAGGACCCACAACATCGGGATGTTCATTTACCATGCCATCAAGGATGAGCTGGAAAAAATGTAAATATACCGGGGGGAGGATTATAATCGCAAATCGCAAGATGCTTGCCTTTTCTTCCGCATTGATTTTTCTTTATTTTTTGTTGTTAGTTTTCTTCTAGTGACTAGCGACGAGCATCAGATAAAATTAAAAATTAAAAATTGATTTGGTTTTTTGGCCAGGGAAAACTGAAGAGGAGCGGGCCGAGTTGTAGTGTTTCGAATTAAATTATGCAGAATTCTTTGATTGGATTTGATTTGACTTCGACAAAATTCTGCGAAATGCGAGTGTGGGGGCATTTGGAAAATCAATTGATACGCAAATTCCCTGCCCTTTCACCTCCCACCTTTGCCTCTGTGTCTGTGTGTGTGTGTGTGCTATGACCCAGCCAAAAATAAACTCCATTGACCGCTTCCACTTAGCCTTTGAGCCAACTTCGAGAAAATAAAATAGAAAACGGGGCTGCAGAGTTGCGAATGTGGCTAAGAAAATAGTTTGCTCAAAAGGCTTAAAGCACAAAGAAACAATTTATTTTTAAGTATTTATTTTTAAATATAAATTATAATATCTCTTACAATATACAAACTTTGCTCTGAGCTCTATGCTCTCTGCTGCTGCTTCTGCTGCAATCACGAGTCAATCGAATTGATGGATGAACCCACCGATGGCCGACGACCAATCAATGTCGCTTCCTTTTCTCCCCTCGTTCGCTGTCCCGTATCTTGCTCTTCTTCTACTTCAACTTCCGCTTCCTCCACTGTCTTGCTTGTGCCTGTCTTCATATCTCCTTCGACTTTGACTTCGACTCGTGTTCCGATAACCAACTTTAAACGTCATTAGGAAACTAGTATACCCAACATTGGTATCTCTGCACAGTGGGAAAAATGGTTGAACTTTGGGATTTCTTAAAGAAAGTAATACATATTAGGGGACAATTCTGGTTTAAATGATAATGCTGAGATTTTTAAATAGATTTTTAAATAGAAATTAAACAAGAAAGAAAGCTAACTTTGTCCAGCCAAAGTTTGTATACCCTTGCAGGTAACAATTAAAATATATCATAACTAAGCCAAAAATGCATTAATTTCGATTCGGAAAGCAGTTTTGTGTTAGTTTTTATTAATTTAAAAAAACTGCATACCAAATTTAAAATTTTAAGAAATCAAAATTTTTGGCCATTTTGCTAATTTTAATGATGTAACCCCTTATCAAATTTCGCAAAAATGGCCAAAAAATCGATTTCTTCCGGACATGTCTAGAAAGATTCGTATGTTAATGCTGATCAAGAATATATATGGTTTATGGGGTCGGAAATGATTCCTTGACTTAGAAAAATATTATTTTGTATTATAAAATCTGATTGTTTATATTAAAAAACTTCTTGATTTTTTTTAAATTAAAAATATCATAGCTCGGCCAAAAGAGCATTAATTTTAAATCGGAAAACTGTTTTGTGCAAGATTTTCTACAGTTAATAAATCTGCA